>SJYV01046296.1:69761-100849 GCA_006410875.1 Neotragus pygmaeus | reverse complement strand
GAGACTGTTTTGCCTATGTTCTCCTCTAGAAGTTGTGTAGTTTCTGGTCTTACGTTTAGATCTCTAATCCATTTTGAGTTTATTTTTGTGTATGGTGTTAGAAAGTGTTCTAGTTTCATTTTTTTACAAGTGGTTGACCAGTTTTTGCAGCACCACTTGTTAAAGAGATTGTCTTTAATCCATTGTATATTCTTGCCTCCTTTGTCAAAGATAAGGTGTCTATAGGTGCGTGGATTTATCTCTGGGCTTTCTGTTTTGTTCCATTGATCTATATTTCTGTGTTTGTGCCAGTACAGTACTGTCTTGATGACTGTGGCTTTGTAGTAGAGCCTGAAGTCAGGCAGGTTGATTCCTCCAGTTCCATTCTTGTTTCTCAAGATTGCTTTGGCTATTCGAGGTTTTTTGTATCTCTATAGAAATTGTGAAACTATTTGTTCTAGTTCTCTGAAAAATACTGTTGCTAGCTTGATAGGGATTGCATTGAATCTATAGTTTACTTTGGGTAGTATACTCATTTTCACTAAATTGATTCTTCCAATCCATGAACACGGTGTATTTCTCCATCTATTAGTGTCCTCTTTTATTTCTTTCCCCAGTGTTTTATAGTTTTCTATATATAGATCTTTTGTTTCTTTAGGTAGATATATTCCTAAGTATTTTATTCTTTTCATTGCAATGGTGAATGGAATTGTTTCCTTAATTTCTCTTTCTGTTTTCTCATTATTAGTGTATAAGAATGCAAGGGATTTCTGTGTGTTGACTTTATATCCTGCAACTTTACTATATCCATTGATTAGCTCCAGTAATTTTCTGGTGGAGTCTTTAGCATTTTTTATATAGAGGATTGTGTCATCTGCAGGCAGATTCTTTACTGTCTGAGCCATTTTGGATTAGTACAGATTAAAATACTACAGATAAAATCCATTATTAATGAACATGTAGGAAATAATCACTCCCATGTTTTACTGGTGGGAGTTAGTTACTTAGGTAGTTCTTTTTGTAAGTAATCTGGTATTTATTAATATACAAAATTGTAGTTTGAACACATTTGATCCAGGGTATAACAACACTTCTAGAAGTTTAATCTAAGGAGATAATTAAAAAGATATTCTTCAAATTGATTATGATACCACTTTGAGAATGCAAAGCAATGATTTTAAAGATGACAAGGCAGGACAGAAATAGGGATACTCTTTGGCATCCTTTGCTGTTTTCTTTTATCTGAGGGAGTTTTTAAACCACTTTAGCCACTGCAAAATAGAACACAGAAACAAACTTTTCCTTTTAAATTGAGAACATAATTTTATTGTCATAAATTAGGAATGACCTCAATAAACAGGCAACCAGACATACTACCTAATAATCCTCAGAAGGATGGACCTCAGATCAGTTGCCCTAGCCAAAGCCATCCTTCTTGGCAGAGATCCTCCATTACATCGACGTATTAAGATACCTGCAGTTAATTTATTTTGAAGGATTTCATTAGATAGCTTTGGTTTTAACACTTTCCCTGAAAAGTGCCTAGGCTATATAGCCACTGGGCCTTTGTTCTATGGTAGAGTCACAAAAGCAGATGTCTGCAAATGCTGGAGAGGTAAAGTAATTGAGTAGAGTAGTTTGGGTGAGAAATGTAGTCAGCTGGCACAGGCTTCTTTGAGGATAATTTCAACTTTTAGCAGATAAGCAATTTGGTGAATGTTTTCAATGGTTTCACTCTATGAGTAGGGTCAATCTTTACAGGGATCTTTTGGCAGTGGACAGTGAAAGCTACTGAATTGGTACATTCCATTTAATTTTTTATATCACCAGGTCTCTTGCTTATTTCTATGAAAGCAGTTACATTTTCAGAAATGCTGTATCAGGTTTTGCAGAAATGCTGTTATCAGCTGAGATTGGCTTGCAGTCCTCTAGGACCTCTCTCTCAATTATTTCCCCACAAAGCTAGTACTGTATTTTATGTACCTAGGCTACCATACAGGATTTTACTGACTAGCCCAGAATAGTACTTTCCACCACAGGATTTGTTCGAGTCTGTGAGGTGTGTTCCATCATCATCTTTTTCAAGAATCAATATTATTCAGGGTGAGTAATCTCCATTTCCTGTCATTACCTTTTTGACAGGGCATTTTGACTGAATTGGTGGAGAAAGATAAAATGGAATATACTGTAGTTCAAAGATGCCGATTTGTGGGACAGATGAGAGGTATATCAGAATTGAAATAGTCCCAGAAGATATTCCAAACAGTATCAACAGTGTCTCTTTGGACTTGAATGAAATCAACTTTCCTAACCTCAAAGTTGCTTCTGTCTTCATATTCCATATCCCAATGAGTAGCATTAACACCTATCCAGTTTGTCAAGCCAGGACACAAGCATGTCCTTGATTTCTATTCCTCCCCAACTACTTCTAACAGCTCCCACTTTGTCCTGTCAATTTTATCTCAACTGACTCTAATTCATCTACTGCCTTGATACTATTATTTTAAGAGCCCCCCCAATTATTCTCCTTTGATCCATCCTTGTCCCCCGTAATTTGCTTCCTACACTGAAGACGAAGTGATCTTTTCAAGATGCAAGTCTGATTACCTTGCTTGATGACTTAAATCTTTTCAGTTGTCTTCAGGTAAAGGTTTCATGGCTTAATATGGAGGTATTAAGGCTTATAAAGCTCATTAGGATGATGTCTACCTACCTTTCAATTTCATATTTTGCCACTACTCTTTGGACCATTATGAACTATATTCAGTTTTTCTAATAATGCTGTTCTCTTTCCCTAACCTTTAGTTCTTTGAACAAATTCTTCCCTCTGGAATCCTCTTCCACCTGCTCTTTACCTGGCTAATTTATGAAAACATTTCAGGTCTTATTGGGGTATCTGTTTGTGTAGTGTGACTTCTCCAATCTCTAATCCTAGTTTTGATGCCCCCTCTGTTGTATTAACTCCATAGTACTTATACCAAATTGTACAGGTGGCGCAAGTGGTAAAGAACCTGCCTGCCAATAGGAGACATAAGACATGGGTTCCCTAGGTCACGAAGGTCCCCTGGAGAAGGGAATGGCAACCCACTCCAGTATTCTTGCCTGGAGAATCCCATGGACAGAGNCAGGTGGCGCAAGTGGTAAAGAACCTGCCTGCCAATAGGAGACATAAGACATGGGTTCCCTAGGTCACGAAGGTCCCCTGGAGAAGGGAATGGCAACCCACTCCAGTATTCTTGCCTGGAGAATCCCATGGACAGAGGACCCTGGTGAGCTACAGTCTGTAGTGTTGCAAAGAATTGGACAAGAATGAAGCGACTTAACATGCACGCGCAGGCAAAATTCCAGTGCACTAGATGCTAAGTTCCTGAAAATGGATTTATTTGTCTAGATATTAATACAAGGGTTCAGTTCAGGTCAGTCGCTCAGTCGTGTCCGACTCTTTGCGACCCCATGAATTGCAGCACGCCAGGCCTCCAGGTAAATAATATGTCTAAATATTCACAAAATGCTAAGTAGTCACTGACTGATGAACTAGAATAGATCTTGGCTAGATATATTTACTATGAGTCTAGTCTATCTAGGACCAGACTATGCCAAACTGAGGCTATTATTGGCTAATATTANCAGGTAAATAATATGTCTAAATATTCACAAAATGCTAAGTAGTCACTGACTGATGAACTAGAATAGATCTTGGCTAGATATATTTACTATGAGTCTAGTCTATCTAGGACCAGACTATGCCAAACTGAGGCTATTATTGGCTAATATTAAAATAAACAATCTTTTACATGTATTAAGAGATTATAATGTTTTCAGCAGTTAGCACTGCTAAATATATATTTGAACAAATACCAAATACCAAATAAGCATTAACAGCAAGGTTCCTTTCAGTAAACAGATGCCATTCATATTGTTATGAACACTTACCAAGTGCCAGCAATGCGTGAACCTCTAGGCAGAATGTTGTGTTAGACGAAGTTTCTGCTTGGGAACTAAATTTGACAGACAGTGTGCAAATATAGTACAGGCCTAGGTTATGCTCAACAGAAGGAGGAGTGATAAGACTCTTCAATCTGCATGTAAGCTTTTTTTTTCCCAATAGGATATGACATTCAATATTTTAGAGAAGAAGTTTTAGAAATCCATCTCACTTAGAATTTGAGGGTTACCATCCTGGGCTATTGATGCAGACAGGTTAAGTCCCAAACTGACTCTTCCATTTACCACTTAGAAGAGGTCCTTAGTGGTACTGAACCTCAGTTTTAAGTATTTATAAGATAACAACAATAATAATATCTACCTCTGTGATGACTACTTTTCTTTGTCAACTTGACTGGGTTAAGGGATGTTCAGATATTTGGTCATTACATCTGGTTATGTATGCGGAGGTGTTTCTGGATGAGTTAGCATTTGAATCAGTAGACTGAGTAAAGCAGATTGCCTTCTCCAATGTGAGTGAGCATTACCTAATCCACTGAGGGCCTGAACAGAACAAAAAGGAGGAGGAAGGGCTAATGTGCTCTTTTTCTTGATTTAAGATACCCATATTCTCCTTTTGGACATTGAAACTTCTGGTTCTTGTGCATTTGAGCTCCAGGACTTACATCAGCAGTTCCTCTGGTTTTCAAAAACCTCTGGCCTTGGCTGGATTATACCACTAGCTTTCCTGGTTCTCCAGCTTGAACATGGCATACTGAAGAACTTCTCAGCCCCTATAACCATGTAAGCAAATTCTCATTAAAGATCTCCTCTCACATATCCATATAATTCCTGTTGGTTCCATTTCTTTGGAGAACCCTGACAAATAGTCTTATAGATTTATTATTGTGAAGAATAACCAATATTGATTATTTAAAATTCTTGGCATAGTACCTGGTACATAGAAAGTACTCTCAGTAAATGTTAGATACTACAATTCTTTAGTCTAACATTATCATTTCACTGATGTTGAAACCAAGGCACCAAAGATGTTAAATGAAATCACCTATGGGTTCACAGCTAGTTAGTAAAAGGCACTCAAAACTACAATTAAGATCTTCTAATTCCGCATCATCTCCCCTATACCTGGTGCCCTTTACCTGATTGCTTGAATACAGTACATGAATACAAATTGAGGAAGCATCATAACCCATGGTGTGCCATGATCAGTATTCTTATGGAATATAAGTATTGTTTAATTTATTGTCACTCTGCCCACCTTCTATGTTCATTATGATTATAATAAGGAGAAAATAACATGAAAAATTATATGAGCAAAGAAAATGTCATGATCAGAAGAAAAAAAATGTTAAGGTTAGAAAGAATGTTAGCTATGTAGACTTGTTATTTTGTGCTATAAATGTAGTACCAAAGTGGTAATTACGTATTTGACTAAATGTAGTGATAAATATATCTTTGATACCAGAGGAGGCAATTTGAGGGTCAAAAGGGACATTGTCCATTAATTTTATCAGCTAGTAGAGATTCATGAAAATTTGAATACTTAATCTTTTGATTTTGTAAGGCTTTCTACTTTAAAGTATATTTTCAAAATATAAATACCATATATTAATAGGGATTAGGATCTAAAAACATTTTTCTTTCTTTTTAAATTGAAGTTTAGCTGTATATAATTAAAAACATGTTTCTAGCAAATGGGACACATGATAGATGGATGAGTATGTGTAAGGAGTTGTCAGTAGGATAATTAGCAAAACATACTTTGAAAATAATAGTTTTTGATTCTGCCAACATTCATTTATTTGTTCATTTCCCCCACAATTTATAGAACTGATAAGGACAGATACTACACTTGATCTTTAGCCCAAAGCTCAAAGGTGATAAATTTTCATGACCAACTATGATTAAGATACTCATTTTAAATTTATTTTCCTGACATAAACAACTATAAAACTATAAAAATGAATAAGTTTAACATTTTCAACTTTCGCTGGATCACTGAAAAAACAAGAGAGTTCCAGAAAAACATCTATTTCTGCTTTATTGACTATGCCAAAGCCTNGCTCAGATCATGGACTCCTTATTACCAAATTCAGACTTAAATTGAAGAAAGTAGGGAAAACCACTAGACCATTTAGTATGACCTAAGTCAAATCCCTTATGATTATACAGTGGAAGTGAGAAATAGATTTAAGGGACTAGATCTGATAGATAGAAGGCCTGATGAACTATGGACTGAGGTTTGTGACATTGTACAGGAGACAGTGATCAAGACGATCCACATGGAAAAGAAATGCAAAAAAGCAAAATGGCTGTCTGGGGAGGCCTTACAAATAGCTGTGAAAAGAAGAGAAGTGAAACGCAAAGGAGAAAAGGAAAAATATAAGCATCTGAATGACAGCGTATTAAACAGCAGAGACACTACTTTAGCAATAAAAGTCCATCTAGTCAATGCTATGGATTTTCCAGTAGTCATGTATGGATGTGAGAGTTGGACTGTGAAGAAAGCTGAGCGCCAAAGATTTGATGCTTTTGAACTGTGGTGTTGGAGAAGACTCTTGAGAGTCCCTTGGACTGCAAGGAGATCCAACCAGTCCATTCTGAAGGAGTCCTGAATATTCATTGGAAGGACTGATGCTAAAGCTGAAACTACAACACTTTGGCCACCTGATGTGAAGAACCAACTCATCTGAAAAAACCCTGGTGCTGGTAAAGATTGAAGGCAGGAGGAGAAGGGGTTGACAGAGGATGAAACGGCTGGATGGCATCACTGACTCAATGGACATGAGCTGAGTTAGCGCTGGGAGTTGGCAATGGACAGGGAGGCCTGGCATGCTGCAGTCCATGGAGTTGCAAAGAGTCAGACATGACTGAGTGACTGAACTGAACTGAACTAAACTCATGGAACCGGATGCCATGATCTTCGTTTTCTGAATGTTGAGTTTTTGATAGGAAGCTCATAGAATACAAAACAAGGTAGGCATCAAAAAATAACTGCATCTAGACATATCATATTCAAACTTTGGAAAATCAGAAACAAGAGAAAAATCTTGAAAGATCCCAGAGTATATTAACATTTTACCTAAAAGGAATAAAAATAAAGATGACATTAGATGTGTAGTCAGGAACTATGAAAATAAGATGGGAGGGGAGTGAAATATTTTAAGGGTTTAAAGAAAAACTGTCAGTATTAAAAAAGTCTGTGTCCAATGACTTCATCATTCAAAAATAAAGGAGAAATGAAGGCTTCTCAAATAAATAAAAAAGTGATGAAATTCACTAGTACACTTACCCTGTAAGAATTACTAAAAGTTCTTCAGAGAGAAACAAAATAATATAGGGTGAAACTCAGATATACATAACAAAAGGAAGATCATCAGAGAAGAAATAAAGGAGAAGTAAAAT
The DNA here is from genome assembly GCA_006410875.1 of Neotragus pygmaeus. Lineage (NCBI taxonomy): Eukaryota > Metazoa > Chordata > Mammalia > Artiodactyla > Bovidae > Neotragus > Neotragus pygmaeus. The sequence goes on along the minus strand of SJYV01046296.1, from coordinate 93,520 downwards.
AATTTATTTTTGAATTCTTTTTTTAAGGTATAATTGACATACAACTTTCTAATCCTTAATTGATCTAATAGATTACAGTTTATTCAGAGAAGTAATAGCAACTACATTTTGGGTAATTATAGCACATATATAGGGGAAATGAAAGTCAGAAATGTTATAAGGTATAGGTGGGAAGAATTGGAATACCCTGTAATAAAGTACCTGCACTACCTGTGAAGTGGTAATGTGTTACTTGAAAGTAGAATTAAATTATTTATAAACACATTTTGCAAACTATAATTCAGCTTCTAAAAAATTTTAAACAAGTATAATTGATATGCTACAAGAGGAGAGAAAATAGAAAAATATAAAATGTTCAGTTGAAATCACAGAGGGCAGTAAAAGGGGGAGATAAGAAATGAAGAGTGGAAAGAAAAGAGCTATAGACATGATAGATATTAATACAACTATATCAATAACTGACTAAAGTGTGAATAGCATAAATGCATCAATTAAAAGACAAAGATTGTTTAAATAAAAAAATACCAACATTTAAAAAAATTACCAAGTATATGTTGTCTACAAGAAGTCCACTTTAGATATGAAATATAGATTAAAGGAATAGAGAAAAAGATACCATATTAATACCAATCAAATGAAAGCTGGATAAGTAATTTTGGACAATGTAAATTTCAGAAAAAATATATTTATCAGATAAAGGGGGATATTATATAATGACGAAGGGGTTGAATCTGTAAGCAGATATACCAATGCTTAATGTGCATCACTTAACAATACAGACTCAAACTACATGAAGCAAAACCAATAGAATGTAAGGAAAAGCAAGTAAATTCACCATTGTAGTCAAAGACTTCAACATCACTCTTCCAGTAGCTGACAAATCCTACAGACAGAAAAACAGTAAGAATATAGTTCAAATGAACAGTATCATCAATCAACATTTATAGACGAATTCATACAATAGAAGACTACATACTGTTCTTGAACTTACAGGAAACATTCATCAAGATAAACTACATTCTGGACCATAAAACACATCTTCACAAATTTAAAGGACAGAAATCATACAAAGTATGCTCTCAGAACACAATGGAAATAAACTAGAAATCAATAACAGACAGATAGCTGGAAAAATCTAAAGTAATTGGAGATTAAACAATATGATTACAAATAACAAGTGGATGAAAGAAAAAGTCACAAGGGAAATTTAAAATATATTTAAAACTAAATATCAAAATTGTGGGAGAAAGCAAAAGCAGTGCTTCCAGGGAAACTTATGGCACTGAATGAATATACTAAAGGAAGAAAGATTTAAAATGCAAATCTAAATTTCCACTTTAGGAAACTAGAGTAAGTTTAAGCAAAAGCAAGTACAAGAAAAGAAATAATGAAGATTAGAAAAATCAATGAAGTTGAAAACCAGAAATCAAAGAAACCAAATCTGCTTCTCAGAAAAGATCAACAAAATTGATAAATCTTAGCCAATCTAACCAAGAAAAAAGAAGTGAAGTCACTCAGTTGTGTCTGACTCTTTGTGACCCAGTGGACTATACAGTCCATGGAATTCTCTAGGCCAGAATACTGGAGTCGGTTGCCATGCCCTCCTCCAGGGAATCTTGCCAACCCAGGGATCAAACCCAGGTCTCCCACATTGCAGATGACTGATTCTTTACCAGCTGAGCCCAAGAATACTAGAATGGGTTCAGTTCAATTCAGTTCAATTCAGTTCAGTCACTCAGTCACATCCGACTCTGCAACTCCACGGACTGCAGTATGCCAGGCCTCTCTGTCCATCACCAACTCCTGGAGCCTGCTCAAACTCATGTCCATTGAATAAGTGATGGCATCCAACCATCTCTTCCTCTATCATCCCTTTCTCCTTCCACCTTCAATCTTTCCCTCATCAGGGTCTTTTCCAATGAGTCAGTTCTTAGCATCAGGGGGCCAAAGTATTGGAGTTTTAGCTTCAGCATCAGTCCTTCCAATGAATATTCAGGGCTGAATTCCTTTACGATGGACTGGCTGGATCTCCTTGCAGTCCAAGGGACTCTCAAGGGTCTTCTCCAACACCACAGTTAAAAAGCATCAATTCTTCAGCACTCAGCTTTCTTTATAGTCCAACTCTCACATCCATACATGACCACTGGAAAAACCATAGCTTTGACTAGATGGACATTTGTTGGCAAAATAATGTCTCTGCTTCTTAATATGCTGTCTAGATTGGTCATAACTTTTCTTCCAAGGAGTAAGCATCTTTTATTTATGGCTGCAGTCACCATCTTCAGTGATTTTGGAGCCCCCCCAAAATAAAATCTGTCACTGTTTTTATTGTTTCCCCACCTACTTGCCATGAAGTAATGGGACCAGACGCTGTGATCTTAGTTTTCTGAATGTTGAGTTTTAAGCCAACTTTTTCACTCTCTTTTTCACTTTCATCAAGAAGCTCTTTAGTTCTTCGCTTTCTGCCATAAGGGTGGTATCATCTGCATATCTTAGTGGGCAGGCTACCTCTTCTCCAGCGGATCTTTCGAACTGGGTCTCCTGCAGTGCAGGAGGAAAAAAGAGAGAAAATACAAATAAGATCATAAAAAAGATATTCAACATTATATGCCACCAGGGAATTGCAAACTGAAACAATAATGGTGTATCACCTCTAATTCCAAAACAGTGACAACAGCAAATATTGGTAAGGATATGGAGCATTGCACACTCTCATTCATTGCTGAAGGGAATGCAAAGTGGTACAGCACTTGGGAAGACAGTTTGGCAGTTTCTGACAAAGCTAAGTAAAGGCTGACTACATGGTTCAACAATTTTACCTGTAGGTACTTACCCAAAGGAATTGAAAACTTAGGTCCACACAAAACCCTGCAAATCAATACTTACAGCAGTTTTATTAATAAGTGCCCCAAACCTGAGATAACCCAATGTCTTTCAGTAAATGAACACAGACCTATAGCCATAAAATGAATTATTTAGTGATAAAAAGAAACGAGCTACCAAAAGAAATACAGGAACTTTAAATGAATGTTACTAAGTGAAAGAAGCCAGTCTGAAAAGGCTACATCTACATGTTTCCAACTGTATTACATTTTGGAAAAGGAAAAACTATATAGATAGTAAAAACATCAGTGGTTTCCAGGGATTTGGGGAAGGGAAGAAGAATGATTAGTTGAAGCACAGGGGAATTTTATGGCAGTGAAACTATTCTGTATGATACTATAAAGTTGGATACAGGATGTTATGTGTTTTTTAAAACCCAGAGGACTGTACTTTGAGTTGAGCTGGATGCAAAATATGGGCTTTAGCTAATAATAATGCATCGATATTAGTTCATTAGTGGTAACAAATATACAACAGTAAAGTAAGATGTTGATAATGGGGGAAACTATGCAGGAGAGTTGGGAGTACACAGTGAGGCTGCTCGACCTCTTCAAATACCACAATTTAAAGACCCAAATAAATATTATTTTTTTGGAGCAATTACCTCAAGGGGCAGTGTCCTTGATAGTTTTAACATCTGTAGGATGACTCCCTTGAAGTCATCCTTCAGAGCTCATTTACAAGTTGCATCACAGGCTTTTGTTGTTCTGCCTCACAAGTCCTCAGCTCACCTCTAGTTAGAGCTGCAGCTGCAGTGGACAGCTGCATGAGGGCTTAACAGGCATTTGGTTGGTACACCCTTGAAGTTTGAAAACTTTTCCTGCCTTTTCTAAACCTGCAGGAGTCCCATTCAGTCTCCCAGGAGGATAATCCAGAAATACAGAACATTGAACAAATTTGGCTGCATTCAGCTATTGGAAGTCAGAGGATAAATACCCCAGCTTCCTGTCCTTTGACTGGAAAATTCTTGGAAGTATTCTGTACATGTTTCACAATTCCAGTGTAATTGAGATTCCAATGCTCCCAATAGAGACCTTGAAAAACACTCTTAACGCTGACTTTTTCTCTTTCCTGTTTTATTTTTACCATCCCCTCTTTCTTGACTCTTGAGAGCATTGCCTAAATAACTACTTGGACTCTGGTTCTTGTCTCTGGCTCTGCTTGCAGGAGCAAGAACAATAAAACACATATTATATACATAATGAATCCAGGAAACAGAACAACTCTGGCCATGTTTTAAAAGATGTCTTAGTGAAACAAATCTGTAAATTGGTTACAGAAAAGCTTCCTGAGAACACTGTTAAACTATGCTTTAACTGGTGTTTAAGAACAGGGAACTATAAACATCTGAAATGAGATAATGACTTACAACTACCAACATTAGAAAAATCATCCTTTCCCTCTCACAGAACTATCAAGATCTTAATAATTGTGACCCATGGGCCATATATGAACTTACTCCATATCCTTCATAGCCTTTTCTTTTCCCAAAGTTTCACTGAAGAGATCTGGAGGATATTTGTCATATTTGTCATATCTTGAGATTTGATCAGGCATTAAAGACAGAGCGTGGTATCTAAGGAATTAAAGAGTGAAGTGTGACATGGATATGGCAAGAACAGCTTCAATCTGGGCAAGAAATTTTCCAGGTAGCCAAATTGCAACTAGCAGGTGTGAAGATGGATAACAGAATATCTACCTGTGGTGGTTTAAAAATATTCTCCAGATATCTCTCAACACTCCTCCTTCCAAAATGGGAGGCTAATTCTCTTCCATTAGAGTATGGGCTGGACTTAGTGATTCACTGTTAACTACAGGTTATGGTGGATATGTGCCTGTGTGACACCTGAGAGCAGGTCATAGACCAGTATGGGGGCCCACTCTGTGTTCTTCCTCTTTCTCTTGAATCTGAACAAAAGTTTCTTGCTCTGAGGGAAGCCAGCTACCATGTAATGAAGGCACCCAAGCCAGCGCTAGAGAGAGACCCATGTGACAATGAACTGAGTCTCCCTTCTAATAAACATGTGAGTGAGCCATCTTGGAAGGAGACCCTCCAGCCCCCATCAAACCTTTGGATGACAGGAGCTCTGATCAGAATCTTGACTTTAAACTTCATAAGCAACTCTGAGCTAAATCAACAGCTAATCTACAAGCAATTCTGACTTTCTTGCCTTAGGAGATATAGTTCAAACTCCTAGAAAGGCACATCGGGGCCTTCACGATCTGTTCTTTATTCCCTCGCCTCTTGGTTTTCTTCCTCGGGCACCCTCTTTCTAGTCATACTAATCTGCTTTCCGTTCTGTGACCATATCATTTTCCTTCGTGACTAGCATATGCTCTGCTCTCTTCTGTAGTCTCTAATCATCTCGCTTCAGCTAACTCCATTTGGGAAGCTCATGTAATTATTTACGCCTCAGCTCAAATGCTATCCTCTCTGTGAACATTTTTTTCTGATTTCTTCAGGAAAATTTAAGGGATCTTTCTTTACACTTTCAGAGATCCTTGTGTGCATTTCTTTGACTATACTCAATGCGAGCTAAATATCTGTGCCCTTTCCTATCCACTCATTAGTACAGGGACTGATGTGTATTTTCATTTATTCTTTAAAAAAAAAAAAACAATTTGAGTAACTTTTAGAGTATGAAGTAAATAAAGGTGTTCCATTATTGAATTTGGTAACTGAATGAACTGCTATAGAATTAGGGAACTTTTGTCATTCAAATAACAAATATAAGAAAGTAGTAAATCTAACTCAATTCTTTACCATGAGTTCATATTCAGCAATCATGTATGAGCACTGCATAATGCTTTGTGTTTCTCTCTGCATTAGATTATTAAATCTTCACAATAATCTGTCTAAAGGCATAGGTTTTATTATTCCCGCTTAGCTTACAGTTTAGATAGAACCAGAACTCAAACCCAAATTTCATATCTCTGATCTGAGAATTCTCCATCCATATTCCCACAGCCTTACTTTAGTAATAATAACAACCATATCAGAGAAAATTCTTTAAGGGTTTATAAGGATGAATTGAGGCCATGTCCTACTACATTCCAGGAGAATATTTTTCAGTGTTTTTTTTTTTTTTTTTAAAGTACACATTTCAATGAATAATTCATCCAAAGTAAAGTTAATAAATACTCATGTCCTGACCAAACAGTTTTCTCCTTTCATTGTTGGATCTTGAGCTATAAAGTCAAGAGACATTAAAAAACAAACAAACAAAAAAAACCCCCAGCAAAACATTTTATGACAACCGTACTAGTGAGCCAGTAACTCAAAGAAAGGTAATTAAGAGGATGATCAGAAAGTAGTCTCAGCCCTAATGTAAGATTTTGCTTGGGGAAGCTCTTGGTGATAGTTATTCACACAAATTATTTCTCATGAGCCCATGGCAGATTGACTAGACCAGTTTTCAACTAAACTGGAGTACTCTCCGAGTGGTAGGAAAATGAAAGACATTTTTAAAAGAGAGCAGTTTCCTATCTACTAAATAACTACCTGCAATGGCATAAAGTTTAATAGTAGCTGTGGCATTGTACATCAAAAAAGTAAATTGCAGTATATGAAGTTAAAAAATTCTCAGTGTGGATGCTGCCAGCTTTTTCTTTCCTAGCAGCACCAAGCAGTGGCAGATCACGGAAAAAAAACAAAACAAAACACTATTTCAGCTGTTGATTGTGTATTCAGTTGCAGACACATCTAAAATAAGGTTAGTCACCCGCTGACCTAAACAGATGACCAATTCTTTTTTTCTAGCAAAAAATGCAAATCGGGGTCTGCAACCACTGTGAGCCACAAGCAAGTCCCTGAACAGTAGAGGGAGGACAACTCTTTTAAAGAGGGAAAAAGGAAGTTGGGAGGGCTGCGGTAAACAACTCCTTCACTGGAGGAATTGAGAGCTCAAACTGTAGTGGTCACTGGCCGAGCTGTGACAATCTCTCATTGGCTGGGCTTTTGGCAGGCAAGAAGTAGAAGTTTTTCTTTTTCCTCTTCAGCTCTGGTATTGTATAGGATATGAGAGCTTCCCCTTCTGACTCCCTGACTTTAATTAAAGTTTATATGTTTTTTCACACAGCCTAGCAAGAATTATGAGCAAGGTCTCTTTTGATTTTCTGTACATTTATGTGTATTATAATGTTATGGTAGACATTAATGTGTAATTTCATAAGAGAACAATAGCCAAGTCCTCTGTGAATATAACTGATAACCATAGTAGGTGTTTTCAGAGCTTGTGTGCATACCTTGAATGGAAAGTAATATATTACAATAATATATTGATATAATATTTAAAAAAATTTCTGATATGATTTTCTTGAGGGCAGAGAGTGTTCTTGTTTTCTTAATGTTTAAGTGAATGGATGAAATAACAGAATATTTTTATAACAGGCATAACATTTTTAATCAAGTAAAGGAAAAGAAATAGCAAAAAGGCAAAACGGTTGTCTGAGGAGGCCTTACAAACAGCTGTGAAAAGAAAACCAAAAGGCAAAGGAAAAATGGAAAAATATACCCATTTGAATGCAGAGTTCCAAAGAATAGCAAGAAGACATAAGAAAGCCTTAGTGATCAATGCAAAGAAATAGAGGAAAATAACAGCATGGGAAAGACTAGAGATCTCTTTAAGAAAATTAAAGATACCAAGGGAATATTTCATGCAGAGATGGACACAATAAAGGATAGAAACAGTATGGACCTAACAGAAGCAGAAGGTATTAAGAAGAGGTGGCAAGAATACACAGAAGAACTGTACAAAAAGGATCTTCACAACCCAGATAATCATGATGGTGTGACCACTCACTTAGAGCCAGACATCCTGGAATGTGAAGTCAAGTGGGCTTAGGAAGCATTACTACAAACAAAGCTAGTGGAAGTGATGGAATTCCAGTTGAGCTATTTCAAATCCTAAAAGACGATGCTGTGAAGGTGCTGCACTCAATATGCCAGCAAACTTGGAAAACTCAGCAGTGGCCACAGGACTGGAAAAGGTCAGTTTTCATTCTCCACTGGATCATTGAAAAAGCAAGAGAGTTCCAGAAAAACATCTATTTCTGCTTTATTGACTATGCCAAAGCCTTTGACTGTGGGGATCACAGTCAAACTGTGGAAAATTCTAAAAGAGATGGGAATACCAGACCGCCTGACTTGTCTCCTGAGAAATCTGTATGCAAGTCAGGAAGCAACAGCTAGAACTGGACATGGAACAACAGACTGGTTCCAAATAGGAAAAGGAGTACATCAAAGGTGTATATTGTCACCCTGCTTATTTAACTTATATGCAGAGTACATCATGAAAAATGCTAAGCTGGATGAAGCACAAGATGGAATCAAGATTTCTGTTAGAGATATCTATAACCTCAGATATGCAGATATGCAGATGACACTACCCTTATGACAGAAAGCAAAGAAGAACTAAAGAGCCTCTTGATGAAAGTGAAAGAGGAGAGTGAAAAAGTTGGCTTAAAACTCAACATTCAGAAAACGAAGATCATGGCATCTTGTCCCATCACTTCATGGAAAATAGATGGGGAAACTGTGGAAACAGTGACAGACTTTATTTTGGGGGGCTCCAAAATCACTGCAGATGGTGACTCTAGCCATAAAATTAAAAGACTCTTGCTCCTTTGAAGAAAAGTTATGACCAATCTAGACAGAATATTAAAAAGCAGAGACACTACCTTGCCAACAAAGGTCCATCTAGTTAAGGCTATGGTTTTCCCAGTAGTCAGGTATGGATGCGAGAGTTGGACTATAAAGAAAGCTGAACACCAAAGAATTGGTAATTTTGAACTGTAGTGTTGGAGAAGACTTTTGAGAGTCCCTTAGACTGCAAGGAGATCCAACCAGTCAATCCTAAAGGAAATCAGTCCTGAATATTCATTGGAAGGACTCATACTGAAGCTGAAACTCCAATACTTTGGCCCCCTGATGCCAAGAACTGATTTGTTGGAAAAGACCATGATGAGGGAATGATTGAAGGCAGAAGTAGAAGGGGACAACAGAGGATGAGAAGGTTGGGTGGCATCACCGACTCAATGGACATGAGTTTGAGTTAGCTCCGGGAGTTAGTGATGGACAGGGAGGACTGGTGTGCTGTGTTCCATGGGGTTGCAAAGAGTTGGACACAACTGAGTGACTGAACTGAACTGATGGTAAATATTTGTTTTTGCTTGCCTGGCATCCCTTCTCTCTTCTGCTAATGTCACATTTGTTATCCTATAAAACACCACCCCTTCTCTACTCATAGTTCACACAGTTTTGGGCATGGGACGCTGTGGGGTAGAAAGATAATTTTAATTCCCATTCTCAGAGCTGGCAGAACTATTTTCCTTTCTTCTCACCCAGTGATTCATGAATAGGCATATAAACAAAGTTTGTTCAGTTACACTGAATCTTGGAAGTTTCCCTGGACACACTGGAAAAGTGGCATCTGTTAAAAATTGAGCACCCATTCCAGCTCTATCATGAACTTCTCATCTATATGTGCCAATAAGTTTCCAATTACTTGAATAGTTTGAATTGAGTTTGTGTCTTTGATTAATCTCTTCTGCTTCCTCCAAGGGTTTGTAAATCCCTCAGATTAGATCTAGTAGGTTCCTATAATGCTGAAAAGGGCTTCCCTGATAGCTCATTTAGTAATGAATCTGCCTGCAATGCAGGAGATCCCGGTTCAATTCCTGGATGGGGAAGATTCACTGCAGAAGGGATAGACTACCCACTCCGGTGTTCTTGGGCTTCCCTTGTGGCTCAGCTGGTAAAGAATCTGCCTGCAATTGAGGGAGACCTGGGCTTGATCCCTGGGTTGCGAAGACCCCTGGAGAAGGAAAAGGTTACCCACTCCAGTATTCTGGCCTGGAGAATTCCATGGACTGTATAGTCCATGGGGTTGCAAAGAGTTGAACAAGACTGACTAACTTTTACTTCACTTTTCTGATGCTGGAATAGTCAGTGTGGTTACTTATTAAGCTTAGCCATATTTTCTCCAGCAGTTTGGANTAAAGTAATGCTCAAAATTCTCCAAGCCAGGCTTCAGCAATACGTGAACCGTGAACTCCCTGATGTTCAAGCTGGTTTTAGAAAAGGCAGAGGAACCAGAGATCAAATTGCCAACATCCGCTGGATCATGGAAAAAGCAAGAGAGTTCCAGAAAAACATCTATTTCTGCTTTATTGACTATGCCAAAGCCTTTGACTGTGGGGATCACAGTCAAACTGTGGAAAATTCTAAAAGAGATGGGAATACCAGACCGCCTGACTTGTCTCCTGAGAAATCTGTATGCAAGTCAGGAAGCAACAGCTAGAACTGGACATGGAACAACAGACTGGTTCCAAATAGGAAAAGGAGTACATCAAAGGTGTATATTGTCACCCTGCTTATTTAACTTATATGCAGAGTACATCATGAAAAATGCTAAGCTGGATGAAGCACAAGATGGAATCAAGATTTCTGTTAGAGATATCTATAACCTCAGATATGCAGATATGCAGATGACACTACCCTTATGACAGAAAGCAAAGAAGAACTAAAGAGCCTCTTGATGAAAGTGAAAGAGGAGAGTGAAAAAGTTGGCTTAAAACTCAACATTCAGAAAACGAAGATCATGGCATCTTGTCCCATCACTTCATGGAAAATAGATGGGGAAACTGGAAACAGTGACAGACTTTATTTTGGGGGGCTCCAAAATCACTGCAGATGGTGACTCTAGCCATAAAATTAAAAGACTCTTGCTCCTTTGAAGAAAAGTTATGACCAATCTAGACAGAATATTAAAAAGCAGAGACACTACCTTGCCAACAAAGGTCCATCTAGTTAAGGCTATGGTTTTCCCAGTAGTCAGGTATGGATGCGAGAGTTGGACTATAAAGAAAGCTGAACACCAAAGAATTGGTAATTTTGAACTGTAGTGTTGGAGAAGACTTTTGAGAGTCCCTTAGACTGCAAGGAGATCCAACCAGTCAATCCTAAAGGAAATCAGTCCTGAATATTCATTGGAAGGACTCATACTGAAGCTGAAACTCCAATACTTTGGCCCCCTGATGCCAAGAACTGATTTGTTGGAAAAGACCATGATGAGGGAATGATTGAAGGCAGAAGTAGAAGGGGACAACAGAGGATGAGAAGGTTGGGTGGCATCACCGACTCAATGGACATGAGTTTGAGTTAGCTCCGGGAGTTAGTGATGGACAGGGAGGACTGGTGTGCTGTGTTCCATGGGGTTGCAAAGAGTTGGACACAACTGAGTGACTGAACTGAACTGATGGTAAATATTTGTTTTTGCTTGCCTGGCATCCCTTCTCTCTTCTGCTAATGTCACATTTGTTATCCTATAAAACACCACCCCTTCTCTACTCATAGTTCACACAGTTTTGGGCATGGGACGCTGTGGGGTAGAAAGATAATTTTAATTCCCATTCTCAGAGCTGGCAGAACTATTTTCCTTTCTTCTCACCCAGTGATTCATGAATAGGCATATAAACAAAGTTTGTTCAGTTACACTGAATCTTGGAAGTTTCCCTGGACACACTGGAAAAGTGGCATCTGTTAAAAATTGAGCACCCATTCCAGCTCTATCATGAACTTCTCATCTATATGTGCCAATAAGTTTCCAATTACTTGAATAGTTTGAATTGAGTTTGTGTCTTTGATTAATCTCTTCTGCTTCCTCCAAGGGTTTGTAAATCCCTCAGATTAGATCTAGTAGGTTCCTATAATGCTGAAAAGGGCTTCCCTGATAGCTCATTTAGTAATGAATCTGCCTGCAATGCAGGAGATCCCGGTTCAATTCCTGGATGGGGAAGATTCACTGCAGAAGGGATAGACTACCCACTCCGGTGTTCTTGGGCTTCCCTTGTGGCTCAGCTGGTAAAGAATCTGCCTGCAATTGAGGGAGACCTGGGCTTGATCCCTGGGTTGCGAAGACCCCTGGAGAAGGAAAAGGTTACCCACTCCAGTATTCTGGCCTGGAGAATTCCATGGACTGTATAGTCCATGGGGTTGCAAAGAGTTGAACAAGACTGACTAACTTTTACTTCACTTTTCTGATGCTGGAATAGTCAGTGTGGTTACTTATTAAGCTTAGCCATATTTTCTCCAGCAGTTTGGAGTTTGCTAAATACACTGAAAAGTAAACAAGTGAATAAATAGGTAGGTAGACAGACAGATAGATAAACAATGTGCAAAAAGTTGTGAAGCATGGACTCTAAAGAGTAATCATTTAAGTATATGCTCTTGTATCTATCATTTCACATGGAGCTATTAGAGATTTTGTATCTCTGATCTGAGATTCTGAAATCTTCTTATGCTCAATATGACACTGAAATACTAAATCAGTCTCTTGAACTACCTCAGAGGATTACATTACATTACATGGGACTCAGGTTTTTCTAGGTCAACAAGCCAAGTTACATAGTACTCTGTTGACTGGAGAATGGAAGGCTCACACTTGCCAGGATTTATTTCAATTGCACTTTAGACTACAGCTTTGACAAATTAGCCATTTTTGGTGCTAAGCTGCAGCATTTATAAAGAGGTAATATTTATTTGTTACATGTATAACAAGGAAAAGAAGGAAGAATAAGACATTTTTTGGTCCTAAATCTCCAGTGGTGATTTCATTTCTATTATTTTATTAAGGGGCATGAACAATGAACAAAATACTGAAGATGTGGTGAAAAGTCTCACAGCTATGCCTCAAAATTAACTAGATATTCTAGCATACAATTACGACTAGTGGCATTATATTTCACTATTTAAAGGGAGTGACCGAGGAGATATAAAGTACTGAGAGAAGAGGATATCAGTCAGTTTGAAATGTGACAAAGGATTTGGGGTCAATCTTGCCTAAAGAAGTAGTCAATAGAAGAAGCATAAGAAAAAACTAGAATATACCATCATTGGTCAGTATTAGTTTAAAAAACACACAATTTTAAGACTTTGAGCCAAAAAGACAGGAGACTCACAACAGGGTTTGACTCTCATCCTTTTTCTAGTAACAGTCTAGCAATGGAAATTGGGAAGAAAATAAAATCTTGGTTTCTGTAAAGTTAAAAATAAATTGTTCATCATGCAGTCATTTGTTAGAATAATTGATATGATGGTCATATCATATCAATTGATATGATAATTGATATGATGTTCATCAGAATTAACAATGACTTTGTGTGTGTGTATGTGCTCAGTCATTTCAGTCGCATTTGACTCTTTGCAACCCCGTGGACTGTAGCCCACCAGGCTCCTCTGTCGAAGTGATTTTCCTGCCAAGAATACTGGAGTGGATTGTGATGCCCTCCTTCAGGGGATCTTCCTGATCCAGGGGTCGGACTCGCATCTCCTGTATCTCCTGCATTGTAGGAGGATTGTTTACTGTTGAGCCACCAGGAAAGCCCCAAACAGTAACTTTATTTAGTAACAAATACAACCCAAGCACTTTGCTAAGTACTTGAATATAGCATATCCATTTAGTTCTAAAGACAACTTGATGAAATAGCATCACTGCTATTCATGTTTTATAAACAGGGAAAATGGGGTGGGGTAGGGGCATGTAGCACAGAGAGACTATGCTCCTGGCCTAAGTCCCTCATCAGTAAGTGACAAAACAGGCTTTTCATCAAAGTAGTCTACACCAGAATCTTAAAAAGTGCCTCCGCTTTTCTCCCAGAGCAGAGAGTAACAACGAAATAAATCAGAGTTGAAACTCAATCACGCAAATGCTCAAACTAGGGAAGATGAATAAAGATTATTAAAATGGGAATAAAATGTGGTAGATAGGTGACTTGTCCCTGGCTCCATTATAGTAAATGTAGTACTGATCCAAGATGTTGTCCCTCTGCTTCCTGATCTAGATCCAATTCCAGATTCACTTTCTTTCCTTTATTTGACTTTTCTGCTTGATTTTTTGAAATGGTAGCTCTTCCAACTCTTGCTTCTTTAGTTTGAAGCAGAACGAGGAATGAATTTACACAGCATTACTTCTTTAAAATTCTTCAAGTGTCTGAAACTTGCTTACTAAAGGTACCATGTCGAATCATCAGTTTACTGGGATTTTCTCTGCATCTAGCAAAAGTGCCTGGATGTTGGATAAAGACTTCATAATTGAATGGACTGTGATTTATCCCATGCCTTTCTTGTTGCACAGACATACAAATGATTCCTTACATCTGTAGTTTCAGGAAAAGCCTCTTAATTTCCTGAAGCCTTTAAAGTATTAAAAAGAAGCTTGACAAGGGAAGAAGTAGCTTTACCAGGTAGAAAACACATTATTTACCAGGTAGCAATGCTTCAAATAACATCATTAGGCATATAAATAGACATATTGGTGGAATAGAATACAAAGTCCAAAAATAGATAAATAATTTGGTAGATTGTAAAGGGGCTCAAATCCGTGAGGTAAAAATGAATTACTCAGTGAACACTTTCAGAGTAAACAGGAAGACGTATAAGACAATAAAATGGAAACAATACCTTCAGTCTCATTAGATCAATAGATCAAATATTTAAATATAAAGCTTTAAACATTTAAAATAGAGAGAATAAAAAAATTCAAGATTGCAGAAGTTCTGTATAGCTATGAGATAAAGCTCAAAAGCCATAAAGGAAAGGTTAATAAATTCACTTCCATATATATATTTTTTACAAAGATGACCATATGCAAAGACAAAAGACAAATAATTGAGTAGAGAGATGTTTGAAAATTACCTTAGAGGGCTAGTTTTCCTGAAATATAAAGCATTTCTAAAAATTGATAAGTGAAAGTGAAGTAGCTCAGTCATGTCTGACTCTCTGCAACCCCATGGACTGTAGCCTACCAAGCTCCTCTGCCCAAGGGATTTTCCAGGCAATAGTACTGGAGTGGATTGCCATTTCCTTCTCCAAGGGATCTTCCNACTTTGTCAACAAAGTCCGTCTAGTCAAGGCTATGTTTTTTTCCAGTGGTCATGTATGGATGTGAGAGTTGGACTGTGCTGAAAGCTGAACGCCAAAGAATTGATGTTTTTGAAGTGTGGTGTTGGAGAAGATTCTTGAGAGTCCCTTGGACTGAAGGAGATCCAACCAGTCCATTCTAAAGGAGATCAGTCCTCGGTGTTCATTGGAAGGATTAATGTTTAAGCTGAAACTCCAGTACTTTGGCCACCTGATGCAGAGAGCTGACTCATTTGAAAAGACCCTGATGCTGGGAAAGATTGAAGGCAGGAAGAGAAGGGGATGACAGAGGATGAGATGGTTGGATGGCATCACTGACTCAATGGACATGGGTTTGGGTGGACTCTGGCAGTTGATGGTGGACAGGGAGGCCTGGCATGCTGCAGTTCATGGGGTTGCAAAGAGTCGAACATAAATTAACGATTAAACAACAATACAAGTTTTAGTTTTAAGGAAAAAAGGGAACAAGAAGAATATGTTAATTTCCACTGCAAGATACAATCAGCCAAATCCAGAGTGTGGGAGATTCTACAGTTTTTCCCCCCCAAATATATATATATAATATATATATACATAAATATATATATATATTTTATAAAAAGGGGGAGAGTACACTGATATCCATTAAAAGACAGTTTTTGAGATAGTTGGGGGAAATTAAGCATAGACAGAGTATTGCATAATATTAAAAAATTATTAACTATGTTGGATGTCATATGTTGCTTTATGTGTGTATGCGTGTGTTTTAAAAAATCCATTTCTGTTAAAAATATGAAGTGTTTATGGGATAAATGATATAATGCTGGGGATGTACTTTAAAATGCTCCACCATTTTCTTTCCATTAAAGAAAAGATAAAGCCAATAGAGTATTGTAAAGTAAAATAAAGTAAATTAAAAAAAATAAATAAAAAAGAAAAGAAAGTGTTGGGATGCGTATGAATGAAATAAGAATATCATACTGATTATAATTGTTGTACCTATGTGATAGGCATATGGAGGCTCATTATATATTTTTGTATGAAAAGTTTCTAATAAACAGTTTAAAATAATTTTCCTCATGAAATACTTTTAAAACCCAGAGACTCATGATTGCTTATTTGTTTTAAATTGTCAACTAACAGCTAATTTCTACATTTTATAAAATATTTTAAACCACTGAAAATATTGGGACTCCTTATCCCGATTTGTTTGACTTTCAAATTTAAGCGGAGAAGTCCTTCACTGCTCCAAACACACATCATGATTAAAGAGTACATTTAAATTCATAAATAGAACATTTAAAAGACATAGTAGCATTAAAAGAAGATAAACACCTCAATAGACAAGAAGTGGAACATAACACAAAGAGTAACATGAGAGGAGTTGAAGCAGACCTTTTGGAATTCCAGTTGTTTACACTAGGGATACAAAGACAAGCGTTTGTTTACCAGACTGCCACTTGTATAAGACAACGAGCTGCTTGAAGACAGGGCCCCATATATCTTTGTCTTAATATGCCTAGGAAAGTGCCTAGAACACAGGCAATAACTCAGTAAATAATGAGCAAGCAGAAAGCTTGAGGAACGGGTAGCAAATAAGACCAGAAATATGCAAGAAAAATGTAAGCTTGAATTTGTACAAGCACTAGATGGAAATGTATTATTATTCTGTCATAGAAGACCAGTGGGAAAAATTCTGCGGGGCTCAAGAGTCCTTACATAATTCCTTTCTTCTCATAGAAAGATGGATAGACAGATTATGGCCATGATTTACTGTTCTGAAGCAAAGTACTACCAAACTTTATACCCCTTCCAAAAAGAAAGACTGTATCTCTGTGCTGAGAGAGGAAAATGTATCATACTCTCAGGTTTCTACTTAAACCTCTTTGTTTAGAAATTCTGCTTGGTTACTGTTGTGATACATTTATATACAGGTGTATATTAAAAAAAAAACCCAAAACCTCTTGTTTTTTAAAAAAGTCTTTAAACACTCTTGAGATTCCCTTGGACTGCAAGGAGATCCAACCAGTCAATCCTAAAGGAAATCAGTCCTGAATATTCATTGGAAAGACTGATGCTGAAGCTGAAACTCCTGATGCAAAGAACTGACTCATCAGAAAAGACCCTGATGCTGGGAAAGATTGAAGGTGGGAAGAGAAGGGGAGAACAGAGATGAGATGGTTGGATGGCATCACCGACTCAATGGACATGAGTTTGAGTAAGCTCTGGGAGTTGGTGATGGACAGGGAAGTCTGGCATGCTGCAGTCCATGGGGTCACAAAGAGTCGGACATGACTGAGTGACTGAACTGAACTTAACTGTGTATTTAAAAATAAATCAGACAAAACTTGGGCTTCCCAGGTGGCACTAATGGTAAGGAAACCACCTGCCAATGCAGGAGACATATGAGATGTGGGTTAGAGTCCTGGGTTGGGAGATCCCATGGAGGAGGGAGTGACAACCCAGTTCATTATTCTTGCCTGGAGAATGCCACAAACAGAGGAGCTGGTGGACTACAGTCCATAGGGTCACAAAGAGTCAGACATGACTGAAGCAACTTAGCAGGTACTTGCAAAAATTCATCTCATATATGTCATAAATTCAGTAAGAGGATGATTATTTAATCACATATGGAAAAACAATTTTTGCCCCAGTAAAGGTGTGAAAGAGGTAAAAATTTGTCCCCCTTTCCATGAAAACATCCTACTTTTTTTTTTTTTTTTAACAAGAACTTGTCTGGACCTTGCTGGCAAACTCTTATGCTTATCCTTTTCCTAATATAAGTTATATCATTTCCAGGGGCCAGGACTATTTGGGTTGCCAAATAGGGTTTTTGAGGGCTGTAATCTTTGTAAAAAAAAATCTGGATATTTTTTATATGATATATGATACAGAGGAAAGAGAGTGAAATTCTTTCTATCTTACTTTTAATCCAAAAAGCCAAATTATGGTCTTGCTAGAGAGAAGCAGCCTAGTTATGGTAGCCCCCACCAAACCACCTCAAAATGAAATGCTAATCTGCTTAAATGTTATAAATCTGGACAAAATTCAGCCTTTGCACATCACATTAATGGTCAATTGCTGGGTGATAGGAAGAAAAAGTCATTATTTCCTAAAAAAATCTTTTAAACTTATGTGAGAAAAATATCATGACATTTTTTATTTGTTGCTAATTTTAATGAAAAATACCAACATCCACATTTATAATATTTTATATAAGTGAAGTGGAAAAATCCTTGGACTGAAAGTTAAGTTCTAGTGCCAGTTCTGACTGGACAATTGTGTGATCTTGGAAAAGTCACTTGGCTCTTAGAGACTTAGTTTTCTTACCTATAAAATCAGGGGACTTGTGCAGGGCTCACTTAGGTGGTTAACTGAAAGCCCCTTTCAGCTCTGTCATGTGAGTTTAAGCTCTATAATGTATATGTCTAAATTTTATAAACATTAAAAAAAGTCACATAGATATGCAGAGAAGTCAATAAGTAGCAATATTGAGGATTTTTGGCACCTACCATTGTGTGACATAATATAGCAAGAAAGAGAAAGAGAAATTTAGTTTTTTTCTTTTATTAATTTGCATTGACATTTGTAAAAATGGCTCAATTTAAAAGCTGTGGAACCTAGCATTCCCACTCCTGAGCATATACTTAAAGAAAACCATAATTCAAAAAGATATATGTACTCCAATGTTCATTGCAGCACTGTTTACAATAGCCAAGACATGGAAGCAACCTAAATATCCATCAACAGAAGAATGGATAAAGATGATGTGCACATATACAGTGGAATATTACTCAGCCATAAAAAGATATGGATGGACCTGGAGACTCATACAGAGTGAAGTAACTCAGAAAGATGAAAACATATACTGTATATTAATGCATATATATGAAATCTAGAAAAATGTATAGATGAACTCATTTGCAAAGCAGAAATAGAAACAAAAATGGATAACAAATTAGAACTGATTTTATAGCACAGGGAAATTTACTAAGTGCTCTATGGTGGCCTCAATGGGAAAGAAATTCAAAGAGATACGTGTATCTGTGTGACTGATTTACTATGCTGTACAACAGAAACTAACACAATATTTTAAAGCAATTATACTCTAATTAAAAAAAAGCTGTGGAAGATAGGAAAATGAAACAAAATGCTAAGTATTAGGTGTCTTAAATATTCTAAACATAAGATACAAAAGCCCAATTTTTAGTTAAGTCACATGGAGATCGCCAGATGGTCAATACTGAAATCAGATTGATTATATTCTTTGCAGTCAAAGATGGAAAGGTCCTATACAGTCAGCAAAACAAGACTGGGAGTAGACTGTGGCTCAGATCATGAACTCCTTATTGCAAAATTCAGACTTAAATTGAAGAAAGTAGGAAAAACCACTAGGGCATTCAGGTATTATCCATATCAAATCAAATGATATCATATCAAGTGGCAACAACAAATAGATTCAAGGGATTAGATCTGATAAACAAGAGTCCCTGAAGAACTATGGATGGAGGTTTGTAATACTGTACAGGAGGCAATTATCAAATCATTCCCAAAAAGAAGGAATGCAAAAAGGGAAAATCATGCCTGAGGAGGCCTTACAAAGAGCTGAGAAAAGAAAAGTGAAAGACAAAAGAGAAAATGAAAGATCCAAAGAATAGCAAGGAAAGATAAGAAAACCTTTCTAAGTGAACAATGCAAACAGAGGAAAACCATAGAATGGGAAAGACTAGATACCAAGAAAATTAGATACCAAGGGAACATTTCATGCAAACATGGGCACAACAGAGGCAGAAGTGATTAACAAGAGGTGACAAGAATACACATAAGAACTATACAGAAAACATCTTGATGATCCAGATAACCATGATGGTGTGATCACTCACCTAGAGTCAGACATCCTGGAGTGCAAAGTCAAGTGGGCCTTAGGAAGCATCACTATGAACAAAGCTAGTGGAGGTGATAGAATTCCAGCTGACCTATTTCAAATCCTAAAAGATGATGCTGTTAAAGACCTGCACTCAAAGTAAAGTAAAATAAAGTTTTTTTTTTTAAAAAGAAGAGATGCTTTTGAAGTGTGGTGTGGGGAAAACAAACAAACAAACAAACCTGCACTCAATATGCTGGCAAATTTGGAAAACTCAGCAGTGACCAGAGGACTGGAAAAGGTCAGTTTTCATTCCAATCCCAAAGAAAGGCAATGCCAAAGAATGTTCAAACCACCACACAATTGCACTCACTTCACATGCTAGCAAGGTAATGCGCAAAATCTTTCAAGCTAGGCTTTAACAGTATGTGAACTGAGAACTTTCAGATGTATAAGCTAGATTTAGAAAAGGCAGAGGAATCAGAGATCAAATTGCTAAGATCAGTTGGATCATAGAAAAAGCAACAGAATTCCACAGAAACATCTACTTCTGCTTCATGGACTATGCCAAAGCCTTTAACTTTCAACAAACTGGAAAATTCTTCAAGAGATGAGAATACCATACCACCTGATCTGTCTCTTGAGAAACCTGTATGCAGGTCAAGAAACAACAGTTAGAACCTAACATGGAACAATGAACTGGTTCAAAGCTGGGAAAGGAGTAAGTCAAGGCTATATATTATTACCCTGCTCACTTAACTTATATGCAGAGTACATTTTGCAAAATGCTGGCCTGGATGAAGCACAAGCTGGAATCAAGATTGCTGGAAAAATATCAATAACCTCAGGTATGCAGATGACACCACTCTTATGGCAGAAAGTGAAGAGGAACTAAAGAACCTCTTGATGAAGGTGAAAGAGGAGAGAGTAAAAATGCTGGCTTAAAAACTCAGCATTCAAAAAACGAAAATCTATGATCTATGATATGGTCCCTTGACTTCATGGCAAATAAAATGGGAAAAAGTGGAAGCAGTAACAGACTTTATTTTCTTGGGCTCCAAAATCACTGTGGACATTTAATGAAGCCATGACATTAAAAGATGCTTGCTCCTTGGAAGAAAAGCTATGACAAACCTAGACAGTGTGTTAAAAAGCAGAGACATTACTTTGCTTACAAAGTTCCATCTAGTCAAAGCTATGGTTTTTCTAGTAGTCATGTATGAATGTGAGAGTTGGACCATAAAGAAGGCTGGGCACCAAAGAATTGACACTTTTGAACTTTGGTGTTGGAGAAGAGCCCGAGAGTCCCCTGGACAGGAGGGAGTTCTAACCAGTCAATCCTAAAGGAAATAAACTCTGAATATTCATTGGAAGGGTTAATGCTAAAGCTGAAGCTCCAATAATTTGGCTCCCTGATGCAAAGTGTCGACTCATTGGAAAAGCCCCCGGAGGTGGTAAAGATGGAATGTAGGAGGGGAAGGGGATGACAGAGGATGATATGGTTGGATGGCACCATGTGCTCAATGGACATGAATTTGAGCAAACTCCAGGAGATGGTGGAGGACAGGGAAGCCTGGCATGCTGCAGTTCATGGGATCACAAAGAGTCAGATATGACTGAGCAACTGAACAACAACAGCCACCAATAGGAATTTTTTTGAAAATAATAACCACATTAATACCTATCCTGGTGGCTCAGATGGCAAAGTATCTGCCTGCAATGCATCAGACCCAGATTTGATCCCTGGGTTGGACAGATCCCATGAAGTAAATGGCAACCCACTCACATATTCTTGCCTGGAGAATTCTATGGACAGAGAAGCTTGGCCCACCAAGTCCATGGGGTCACAAAGAGTTGGACATGACTGAGAGACTCACACCTTTCACTTTACCTCCCCTATCTCTATATTCATAATCAACTGCTACTTCTTTATAGAGGAGACATAGCTGCTGCCAAAACTAATTGCAATCATGTGTATATGTGTGTATGTTCTTAATCACCCTGTTAACATTTCAGCAGTCAGGAACACAGACTCCCCAAACCTGGATATTATTGCTAGTGTATGGTTTTAAGAAATTGCTGTCAGAATTCCTAGAGCCTCAGATATTGTCCTGAGATATGAATAAATGATACCTATTTATAAGCTGCCACTTCTTTTTGTCACTCTGTAATTTTAACTTCAAAGTCTACTGACATGGCTGAATCTATTTTTAGTTCCTATAAAGTTGTGCATTTGAAGTGAGAACAACAGTGACAAGTGTGAGAGACAGTGATTGACATGGCATTTGATCACTTTAAGTATCAAGACTTTAGCATATTGTTTATAGGAGATGTTACCTCATTAGAAAAATGTGAAGGGATGTGTTAGTGGGTTGTACCAAAATAATTGATGTCCCAAAAGCAAATTTTGGTACAAATATGATATTTTTAAATTGCTATTAAAATTTTTTTATTATAGATGGAGAATCATGGGAAAGGGCTGTATTATACCTAACTTTAAAAAAGTTAGGAATGTGTGTGAGTAGCATTAAGGATGTAGGCTGAGGCAAAAGTTCAAGACAGATGAACTTTTACCTGTCTTGTGCTTTCCCACATCTATCGGAGTGATTTTGGACCAACCATTTTAGTCTCCTAGCTTTGTTTTCCTTGTCTGTAGGCTGAGAATAAAGTAGTTGACTCTGTCTACCTCAAGGAAGTATTAGAGACTCCAATAAGATGGTATCTTGGTCTATGTTGAAGCAATTAACTAATATTAAGTACAGTTCAGTCACTCAGTCATGTCCGGCTCTTTGCAACCCCATGAAACGCAGCATGCCATCCTCCCTGTCCATTACAAACTCCCGGAGTTTACCCAAACTCATGTCCAATAAATCGGGGATGCCATCCAACCATATCATCCTCTGTCATCCCCTTCTCCTCCTGCCCTCAATTTTTCCCAGCATCAGGGTGTTTTCAAATGAGTCAGCTCTCTGCATCAGGTGGCCAAAGTATTGGAGTTTCAGCTTCAACATCTGTGCTTCCAATGAACACCGAGGACTGATCTCCTTTAGAATGGACTGGTTGGATCTCCTTGCAGTCCAAGGGACTCACAAGAGTCTTCTCCAACACCCCAGTACAAAAGCATCAATTCTTTGCTGTTCAACTTTCTTTATTGTCCAGCTCTCACATCCACACAAGACCACTGGAAAAACCATAGCCTTGACTAGACGGATCTTTGTTGACAGAGTAATGTCTCTGCTTTTTAATATGCTATCTTGGCTGGTCATAACTTTCCTTCCAAGGAGTGTCTTTTAATTTCATGGCTGAAATCACCATCTGCAGTGATTTTGGAGCCCAAGAAAATAAAGTCTCTCAGTGTTTCCATTGTTTCCCCATTTGCCATAAAGTGATGGGACCAGAGATGTTGTGATCTTAGTTTTCTGAATGTTGAGTTTAAAGCCAACATTTTTACTTTCTTCTTTCACTTTCATCAAGAGGCTCTTTAGTTCTTCTATAAGGGTGGTGTCTTCTGCATATCTGAGGTTATTGATATTTCTCTTGGCAATCTTGATTCCAGCCTGTGCTTCTTCCTGCCCAGTATTTCTCATGATGTACTCTGCTTATAAATTAAAGAAGCAGGGTGACAATAAATAGCCTTGACATACTCCTTTCCTATTTGGAACCAGTCTTGTTCCATGTCCAGTTCTAACTGTTGCTTCCTTACCTGCATACAGGTTTCTCAAGAGGCAGGTCACGTGGTCTGATATTCCCATCTCTTTCAGAATTTTCCAGTTTGTTGTGATCCACACAGTCAAAGGCTTTGGCATAGTCAATAAAGCAGAAATAGATGTTTTTCTGGAACTTTCTTGCCTTTTCCATGATCCAGCAAATGTTGGCAATTTGATCTCTGGTTCCTCTGCCTTTTCTAAAACCAGCTTGAACATCTGGAAGTTCATGGTTCACGTATTGCTGAAGTCTGGCTTGGAGAATTTTGAGCATTACTTTACTAGCGTGTGAGATGAGAGTAATTGTGTGGTAGTTTGAGCATTCTTTGGCATTGCCTTTCTTTGGGATTGGAATGAAAACTGACCTTTTCCAGTCCTGTGGCCACTGCTGAGTTTTCCAAATTTGCTG
>SJYV01046296.1:38178-69719 GCA_006410875.1 Neotragus pygmaeus | reverse complement strand
TGATGGACATCTAGGTTGTTTCCATGTCCTGGCTATTATAAACAGTGCTGAAATGAACATTGGGGTACATGTGTCTCTTTCAATTCTGGTTTCCTCGGTGTGTATGCCCAGCAGTGGGATTGCTGGGTCATAACGCAGTTCTATTTGCAATTTTTTAAGGAATCTCCACATTGTTCTCCATAGTGGCTGTACTAGTTTGCATTCCCACCAACAGTGTAAGAGGGTTCCCTTTTCTCCACACCCTCTCCAGCATTTATTGCCTATAGACTTTTGGATCTCAGCCATTCTGACTGGTGTGAAATGGTACCTCATTGTGGTTTTGATTTGCATTTCTCTGATAATGAGTGATGTTGAACATCTTTTCATGTGTTTGTTAGCCAACAGGGTCTGTTTCTAAAGTTCTTTATATTCCTATAGACCGTCACATTGTTTTACCTATTTATACTTGAGGAATTTGAGCCTGAGAATGGTGAAGTGATTTTCCTGATGTTACACAGCTAGTAAATGACTAATCTGTGATTTGGTCCTAACGTCCGGATCTCTCCAAATCCTATGCTGTTTCTAGTACAATATATCATAATTAAGAGCACAGTTTCAAAAAGCAGACTTGGGATTTTAAACTCAGACACTGCCAGCTGCTGGCTGTATGAACTGAACTTAACATTTCTGAATTCAGAACCCTCTTATATAAAATTATCATCATCATCTTCATCATTATTTAGTCAGGCTGTTAAGGGGATTAAGTGAGTTAGTATGCTAAGAATTCTTTTACTCTCTGCCTGGCCCATACACCACACTCAGTGAATGTTAGTTATTTTTCATATTACTATACTAGGTAGACCCTCTTTATGAGGTTAAGGCATAGATAGAAAGTTGAGGAATCAATAAGGCTACATGCGTTATACATGACTGAATTGGTTTTGAGGCAATAAAAAGATATATTAGTAACCTGAAGAGAAAAGAGTTCTAGTAATAGAAGTCTTTGGCCCATAAACTAAAATTGTATTGCCAACTGTTACTCAATTTGAACACAAGCAATAATGATAAGAGGACGCTTTTAATCTACTCATTCACTCATTCATCAGAATCATTTGCTTTTTTTTTTTCTCCTGTACGGTATAAACATATGTGTTGAATTCACCCCAAGGTAAGAGTTGACTCTGCCTGAAAATTCCACTCAGTGTCAGAACAATGAACAAAAGACTGAACTTTATAAAACATGAGACAGTTTGCTTTCATTAAACTTATAATTTGTACACCGCTTATTTATTAAAAAGTTTTTTTTTTTTAAGTGATGGAGCTTCTTGAAAAGAACACAGTGACCACACTTATTGTCTAATCAGTGTGGTTCTTTTATTCAAGATTCTCTTTGTTCACTCTTTTTTTTTTTGAATGTTTGAATAGAGACACTAAAGGTAGAGTGAGGTGAAGTGATTTGGGAACAGCTCTGAGGTACATGGTGCCAAGACCCAAAAGTCCCTGCTTGGCTGTGCTTCCTTGAAACAGCTTTGTTCATGTATGCAGCTGTATAAATTACACTGATTTGAAAGAAACAAAACACCTTTTGTGCTTGTCTTCCTTAAAGTTTTTTTCGCCCATGCCAGAATTCTTTCTCTTTAAGAATAATAGCAAAGATTTTTTTGCAAAACTCTGTGTTCAGAGCTGGAAGTGGGGATTGGGGAAAAAGGAAGAATTTGATTCTGTTTTTTTTTTTTTTTTAATCATGTAGTAGGCTGAGATTCCCTCCGGTGTGATAAAAAATAAAACGAGGCCAGATGGTAGGAGTTGTTTATGGGTTCTGAAGAAAAGTATTAAGTCATTAAAATTTGGAGGATATTCTCATTCATTCCAGCTTTCTTTTCTCATTAAATCTCTATTTTCTGCAGTTAAAGGCGAAGGGAGATAATGTCTGGGTGGCATATGTGAATGCCTCCTTGCCCGGGCCATGGTTAAAGAGTATCTTTTGTTCTCTCAGATCTCCAGCTAGGAGTGAATGTAAAGGAATGTGCTTTACAGGAGTCTAGAAAGGTGCATGGAAGCACCTGTACAGGAAATAGGTAAAGGTTATCTACACTAAGTTTCAAGGCTTTTAAATCTGAATGTACTTTGAGACCCATTTCTTGGCACAGGTTTTTCTGAGAGCTCCTTAGAGAAGAACTTCAGTTCAGTTCAGTTCAGTTGCTCAGTCGTGTCCGACTCTTTGCGACCCAATGAATCGCAGCACGCCAGGCCTCCCTGTCCATCACCATCTCCTGGAGTTCACTCAGACTCACGTTCATCGAGTAGAGAATAACTTAGCTTTATTTATAAATATAAGAGGGACATTTTCCAGCATAATGAATCTTGAATGGATGTGCTCAAATCTGATTTTAAAATTCATGGCTGGCGTTATCTATAAAATGGGAAGATGACATTGTCTATTTTATAATAGACAATTATTATAGACAATTATAAATATAATATATATTTAATTATATATAACATATTATAATAGACAATTCTAAATACTGTTCTATTTTTAAAGAATGAAATCAATAAAGTTACTCGAACTATTTATAGGAATGATCCTGCTATTTCATGTAACTCTTGCCATGAAAATATACCCAGAATTAAGCAATTATGCAAATACTTTGCATTTAAAAATTGTAGGTGATGCTAGTGATAAAGAACCCACAGGCCAGTGCAGGAGACAGAAGAGACATGGGTTCAATCGCCAGGGTCAGGAAGATCCCAGTATTTTTGCTTGGAGAGTCCCATGGACAGAGGAGCCTGGTGAGCTATAGTCCATGGGATTGCAAAGAATTGGACACAACTGAAGCGACTTAATGTGCACGGATGCAAGCCTTAGGTTTCATTTTGTTAAGGAACAGTTTTCCTCGGATGAGCCCATATTAATCCTTCTGTGATAGTTAAGTGTACAGAGTTAGAAATTTATACTGAGGGTTTGAATATGAGTTTAAGTCATAACTCTGCTACTAACCAAGTGAACTCAGACACAACACTTTTAAGCTACTATTTGTTTATTCACCTATAAAATGGAGATATTAATAGCTCTTACCTCATAATTATACACGAGGAAGCTAAATTGAACAATCTATGTAAAGTTTTTGCACGGTTTCTGGACCATACTTCCTGGCTCTGGAGAAGCAAAACTGCCTATCTTAACTAAACAACATCAATCTAACTGCCTCTGTTAAACTTATGAAGAATCATTGACAGGAAAGCTTATCAAAATATGTATGGAGCCCTAAGGAACCACACAGACGACTGAGTCTCCTTGGGTGCACTCAGTGATCAGCTGCTTATACATGGTGAGAAACAGAGGTGTCAGATTGCAAAGCTCTCCTCTACAGTGCAGTATGTGGTGGGGCTGAAGATGGTGGGGCTGTCATGTCAAAGCTACTAGGTTCTAATGCTAAGTAAGTAGAGAGTGGTGGAGGGTGGGCAGGAATTTGGATCAGGAAGGATTGTGGGAGGTTTCTGCTGCTTTGGAGTAATCCCCTCCCAGGATTATCTCATTCTTGATCCAAGACTCTGGGGACAATCAGAGAGATGGAGAGAAAAGAACAGGAAAGAGAAGTCCACAAAAACTCTGGGGTAACCTCTCCTGTTGTGAAGTGAGGAAAGGCTGCACTGCGGAGTTTTACTGGAGTCTCATCCAGGCCTTTCTTTGTTCTTAAAAGGTTAGGAGCTTATAGAACTTCTGAATTTCACAGCCTCTGAATCTTCTGTGCTTCCCTATTTTAAATTTTTATTTCTAAAAACATACAAGTGTTGGTATTTCATCTATTTCAAAAATGAAATGTATGTAAAATATATGAGTACGTTCCTGGGGAAATATCATGTATGTAGAGAAAGAGCCTTTTTACCGCCACCTGGAAACACACTGAATATGATTTGTGAGTAATTTGTTATAGGAATGTGACCATTTTACAAATATTTTTATGCAACTTTTAAAAAAACTTACTAATATTCCTATGAGATTTCTATGACAGTACATATACATGTATACACATACAGTGAATTAATTTATGACAAAGAAGGCAAGAGAAAAGACAGTCCCTTCAATAAGTGGTGTTGGGAAAAGTGGATAGCTACGTGTAAAAGAATGAAATTAGAACATTCTCTAACATCATATACAGAAATAAACTAAAAAATGGATTAAAGACACAAATGCAAGACCAGATACTGTAAAACTCCTAGAGGAAAACATAGGCAGAACAGTCTTTGACGTAAATTGCAGCAACAGTTTTTTGAATATGTCTCCTACATATTTTTCAAGATGAAAACTCCACATTATTGAATCACAAAGTGTATCCATATTTTATAATTCCACAAAGCTACTCCGTAATTACTCTTAATTGATAAATCTGTTATCTCAATTTATAAAGATAATTAGGGGCTTAACTGAAAATCACATTAGTGTTAGAAACCATGTGGTAGTTTCAGGCTTATAGTCTATAGGAATGTGACTGAGAATCAGAGATGGGAGGAAGAAAGAGGCCCAGAGTGAAGATCACACACCAAAGAAACCCTGTAACAAGTCAGCTTCACAGAGTGAAATAAAACTGACCTTGGAGAATTTGAAGGGAAGTTGCTGACATATAGTCAATTTAAATATTCTAATGATAAAATGCAGGAAATCCCACTTCCATGACCAATGGAATGTATATTTATTAGTTATTCCCTAATTCCAGTTTAAAAAATATATGCAATGAATTTAGTCTATCTGGGAGGCTGAACGATACTCTTGGAAGTAATTTCCCTCTTGGAAGACTATCATTTCTTCCCTAAGCTCATGATCCATCCCTTGAGGTATCAAATACAATGTTCCATTAAGAATAAGTGCTTTGGAGAACATATATGATAGACAATTCAAGCATTGCTGGGGTAGCAAGTCAGTACATCTATTTATTGATGGATATTTATTGAATACCATAGATATTTATTGAATACCTATGATGTTTCACAGAAACTATTTTGAGTGCTAGGGATACATCTCTGAGCCAAACAATTCCTGTCTTTATGAAGTTCATTATCAGATAGGAAAAACATTTCCACTACTCTCTTAGATTCTATGCATAGGGGCCTGAAGATCATACTAAAAAAAGACAGATTAAAAGGAATAAAAGGACACAATTTTTATTACTAGTATAGGAGTTCCCCCAAAAGATATAAACTTTAAAGAGGCAGTTGGACTCAGGGCTTAAATTCCTTTTTAGCAAAGGACAGAGGGTTTCGGCTTCAAGAGATATAAAATTTTGTGAAAGTAGCTAAGAAAAACATGAAAGAAGTAATAGAATGTAAGGACTATTTTAGTAAGGTCTGTTTATGCAAACTCATCATGAAGTCAACTCCCCATCTTATAAGTTAAACATATTTCTTCTCTCCTTAGTATGGGAAGTGAGCACCTTCTTCAAAGGCAATTGTATGGCTGCTTTTAGGAAGACAAGGAGATGGCAGAGAACTGTTTCTGTATCTGTTGATTTTCAATTGCTTTCTGCTCAAAGCAATCCTTATGCCAAAGTGGCATTATTTGAGGGGGGCATATTCTGATTCCCTTTACTTACATTGCACAAAGATGATTGTGCATTATGCTTATCTAAATATAAATATTTGTCTCCTTGGACTCAGAATTATCTTCCAACCCAAGTCTTCTCAGACTTAAATATGCAAAGTATCACCTTGGGAATCTTGCCGATATTAATTCAGTAGGTCTGGGTGGTGTCTGAGATTCAGCCTTTCTACTGTAGTGAGTGATACCCATGCACGCATGGACCACATTTAAATTGCAAGGTAACCTCTGCGTTTGCTATCTAGTTTGCTATCAAGAAAACAAGTCAAGGAAGATTGTTTAAGAAAAAAAAAAGAAATTTTTAATTAAGTAAGTTTGAAAATGACTGTGTAGCATATTTTTTGCTTAAAGATTCACAATGCATATTACCACATGAAGAGCTTTGAGAATTTCTTCAACAAAAACACTGCTTAACTTAGTTTTACCTATTTTGCTACAAAATAACAACAAAAATAACACCAAAATTATCCAAAAGACACTTATTCAGGAGATATTTATAAATTTCCACCTAAGGAATGTTTCATGTTTGTCATTACCCCTTCTATATACTTTGCTTTTGCCTGGATGCTATTCAATAATTTTCTGTTTAGGAGTCAAAATTATAAGCCTCAAAACTGGAATTAGTTGTGGTTAAAATTAAAATAAACTATAGATCATATTGGCATTTGATGAGAAATCTTTGGAAAAACTAATCTTGTTGACAACATCTACTTCTGCTTTATTGACTACACTGAAGCTTTTGACTGTGTGTATCACAACAAACTGTGGAAAATTCTTAGAGATGGGAATACCAGACCACCTTACCTACCTCCTGAGAAATCTGTATACAGGTCAAGAAGCAACTGTTAGAACTGGACATGGAACAATGAACTGGTTCCAAACTGGGAAAGGAGTAAGTCAAGGCTAAATATTGTCACCTTGCTTACTTATATGCAGAGTACATCATGCAAAATGCCAGGCTGGATGAAGCACAAGCTGGAATTGAGATTGCTGGGAGAAATATCAATAATCTCAGATATGCAGATGACACCACCCTTATGGCAGAAAGTGAAGGGGAACTAAAGAGTCTCTTGGTGAAAGTAGAGGACAGTGAAAAGCTGGCTTAAAACTCAACATTCCAAAAGCGAAGATTGTGGCATCCGGTCCATTACTTCATGGCAAACAGTTGGAGAAACAATGGAAACAGTGACAGGCTTTATCTTCTTGTGCTCCAAAATCACCATGGATGGTGATTGAAGCCATGAAATTAAAAATCTCTTGCTCCTTGGAAGAAAAGTTATGACCAACCTAGACAGCATATTGAAAAGCAGAGACATTACTTTGCCAACAAAGATCTGTCTAGTCAAAGCTATGGTTTTTCCAGTAGTCATGTATGGATGTGAGAGTTGGACTATAAAGAAGGCTGAGCACCGAAGAATTGATGCTTTTGAACTGGTGTTGGAGAAGACTCTTGAGAGTCCCTTGGACAGCAAGGAAATCTAAAGTCAATTCTAAAGGAAATCAACCCTGAATATTCATTGGAAGGACTGAGGCTGAAGCCGAAGCTCCAATATTTAGGCTACCTGATGCGAAGAGCTGACTCATTGGAAAAGACCCTGATGCTGGGAAAGGTTGAAGGCAGGAGGAGAAGGGGACAACAGAGGATAAGATGGTTTGATGGCATCACCAACTCAAAGGACATGAGTTTGGCAAGCTCCGGGAATTGGTGAAGGACAGGGAAGCTGACAGGTGAAGCTGGAGTGCTGTAGTCTATGGGGTCACAAAGAGTTGGACATGACTGAGCTACTGAACTGACTAAATCACATTGACCAAAAAAAAAAACCCCAAAACTCTTCAAAAATTTCAGAGTTGTTTATTGCCCATTGTAGCAAGATAAAGACAAGAAGGATAATGAGTATTAATATTCCAGTGACCATAAAAGTACAATGAATGAAGAGACAGAGCTTAGATGCATGTGGCAAATACTTTATATAATTAAAAAACTATTTATCTTTTTTCTTGCTATCATGATCATAGTTTCTGTTTTTTCCATATTCAAAGGAAAAAGAGAAGAACTCTGGTATTCGACTGTTTAGGATATTTAAAAAAATCTTTTGTAAAATATATTGCTAATCTTATTTGTTCACTTAAGCTACAGGTGAAATCCCCAGATATGTGCTAATTTTCATCAATCTCTTTACATGAACTTTTTAAAAACCCTATGTAAATTAGGCCACTACACTATATTGTGTGGCTTCTTTTGTTAATGGCATTAGACTATAGCTTATTCCCTCCCTCAGGCCATGGAATCTACAGAGATTGGAAGTGGTAGGGCTGGCTCTAGTGAAACAAGCTGCCCCTGAAGATCCATTGAAGATGGGGAAAAGCTGACACTGGGCTATAGTTTGAAGATTTGAAAGTTTTCATTTCAGGAAGCCTTTATTATTTTCTTTTTTCTTGATTAGAGATTTGATAAAATCTTGACGAAGAAAATTGTAACTAACACTTTGCTGCTATTAGATCTTACCCAGAGATAGCAAGAATAAACTGCATCTGAATTGGCATTAAACCTGGTAGCTCTCTAGATCAAGAATGGTTTCCTTTATTTTTCTATCTTCACCATGGTTAACAGACAACACACATGGTAGGTGAACAATATATGGATTTTCTTTTCTCTGTTTTTAAAATCTCTTTTTTATTTTTAAAGTGATGTCTGAAGACATATATAAAGGAGCAAAAGCTGGCTTTCTTTCCCTTGTCTCTTATATAAATGATGTGTCCAAATGTAGCAGTTTAATTTTTGGTGGTATGTTTTACTTTGAGGTTTCAGTGGGGGTGTTTTGTTACTTTTGAGTTCCTATAATTGTGTCCTGTAATAACACAATTAAATTCAAATGGAACTGGCACAAAGGTGTTTTTGCCCCACCAAAAGACTGTTTTTGAAGACTGTTTACTGAAACTGATATAACATTAAAAAAATCACTTACTTGATGAATAGTGTGGCTAAGTAAAGTCTTTTAACCCAGTAAAACAAGGAAGAATCAACCGACAAACTCTTAGGTTTTAAGTATAGTTTTGCTTGGCAAAATAAAAGACTTCTAAAAGGAAAAAAATTTGCACAGTGCGTGCTTAATATGTGTAAATTACTATGCCTTTTGCCAACTATTCTAAAGATAATCTCTCAAAAAGTCACTTTAAACTAATGAAAAAAGATAATCATCTTGAAAGTGTGCTATTCAGTGTTATTTTTCTAGCCCTGGAAAACATGAAATAATGGTTTCCTTCCCTCCTCCAACCCAAGTTCCCTTTTCTAATGGGGATAAACATTAGCAGCACTTGTTATCATAAAAAGCAAATGTTCCAGCTGTGACACTGTGATGCAGACTTGGGTTCTGAAACTCCAGTACTTTGGCCACCTCATGCAAAGAGTTGACTCATTGGAAAAGACTCTGATGCTGGGAGGGATTGGGGGCAGGAGGAGAAGGGGACGACAGAGGAGGAGATGGCTGGATGGCATCACTGACTCGATGGATGTGAGTTTGAGTGAAATCCGAGGGTTGGTGATGGACAGGGAGGCCTGGCGTGCTGCAGTTCATGGGGTCGCAAAGAGTCGGACATGACTGAGCGACTAAATTGAACTGAACTGAATGATGTCAATTAACAGGAATGGGTGGGTTATCTTTGAAAAGGTAATTTCTATGAACCTATAAGTAGGATTTTCTCTGAACCAGCTACAGAACACCTTTAGCTTACAGTATGGATGCATGTGCATGCAGTTTCTTCAGTTGTGTCTGATTCTTTGCAACTCTATGGACTCTAGCCCACCAGGCTCCTCTGTTCATGGGACTCTTCAGGCAAGAATACTGGAGTGGGTTGCCACGCCCTTCTCCAGGGGATCTTCCCGACTCAGGGATTTAACATGCATCTCTTACATCATGGGCATTGGCAAGTGGGTTCTCTACCACTAGCACAACCTGGGAAGCCCATAATATGGGTGAACAGTCCAAATAAATATTAAGTTGTAGAACAAATACTCTTCTTACAGTGTCTCTTGCAGTCTATTATTTTGTACATTCTATAGTTGATTTTACTTTATGGCAAAGTGCATGTAATACTTTTCATAAAATATTTTCTAAAAGTACAAATATTCTAAGACTATACTTGACAACTTGAGGAAGTCACAATGGTTACTCTATCACTTCAACCATCAGGATTCATCAGATACTTATGTTTTATTTGTTGAGGTACCATAATACTTGATTTGTTTCTTTATTTTATCACTTACTTTATCTTCAGCTCCATAT
Source organism: Neotragus pygmaeus (assembly GCA_006410875.1). Classification (NCBI taxonomy): domain Eukaryota; kingdom Metazoa; phylum Chordata; class Mammalia; order Artiodactyla; family Bovidae; genus Neotragus; species Neotragus pygmaeus. The sequence goes on along the minus strand of SJYV01046296.1, from coordinate 59,861 downwards.
TTGGCAACACAGCTTTCACCTGAGGCAGTATTTTCAAAGCTGTAGTTTTACTTCTTCTAATACTTCCATTTGGGCTTCCCTTGTGGCTCAGCTGGTAAAGAATCTGCCCGCAGTTCGGGAGATCTAGTTTTGATGCCTGGGTTAGGAAAATCACCTTGAGAAGGGAAGGGCTACCCACTCTAGTATTCTGGCCTGGAGAATTCCATGGACTATATAGTCCATGGAGCCCCAAAGAGCCAGACATGCTGGAGCAACTTTAACTTTCAATATTTCCATTTAGAAGACTTAAGATATAAATTGTACCAAATGTAAGCATCTTAGTATTTTTGCCTTATTTCTCATGTTTATAATTATCTTACTCATATTTTTATAGGTAGAATGTATATTTTTAAAGAACTGAAGAATTTAATTCAATAATCCCCAAAATTCATTTTTAAAAGTGAATATTGTAAATACCACTGTGAGACCTAAGTTTTAAGTACTTTATTACCTTTTATTTTCTTGGGCTCCAAAATCACTGCAGATGGTGACTGCAGCCATGAAATTAAAAGATGCTTGCTCCTCGGAAGAAAAGCTATGACCAACCTAGACAGCATATTAAAAAGCAGAGATACTACTTTGCCAACAAAGGTCTGTCTAGTCAAAGCTATGGTTTTTCCACTGGTCATGTATGGATGTGAGAATTGGATTGTAAAGAAAGCTGAGTGCAGAAGAACTGATGCTTTTGAACTGTGGTGTTGGAGAAGACTCAGTCAATCCTAAAAGAAATCAGTCCTGAATATTCATTGGAAAGACTGCGGCTGAAGCTGAAGCTCCAATACTTTGGCCACCTAATGCAAAGAACTCACTCGTTAGAAAAGACCCTGATTCTGGGAAAGATTGAAGGCAGGAGGAGAAGGGGATATCAGAGGATGAGATGGCTGGATGGCATCACTGACTCAATGGACATGAGTTTGAGCAAGTTCTGAGAATTGGTGATGGACAGGGAAGCCCGGCACACTGCAGTTCACAAAGAGTTAACATGATTGAGAGGCTGAACTGACTGGCTGAGCAGAGTCAGCAGTTGTCCCTTCTCTTGGTGTTGGGTTCCAGAGTGGGTGTTTTTGTGTCATTCATCTCTATTAGTCTACATTCCTGTCCTAAATTATTTCTATTTCTTCCACATGCAAAAGTGCACTTACCTCCCAAGATATCCATTATGACTTTAGGCTCAGACTCAATGTTAAGGATCTCAAAATCTATATTGGAGATAAGGTTTTTAAGGTGGTTCTTTAATTTCAGTTCCCTGAATGGAATTCTTCTCAAGCTGAAAAGCTGTAAGTTAGTGACAAGTTATCTGTCCCCCATATTTCATTGACCAATACTGGACATCCAAGATGTGGAAACTCTAGAAAGCAAGGAGAAACTGATGGCGTGTAGAAGTTAAGCAGAGTAAACAGCTTGAGAAGGAACTTATCTGCCCCTCTCCTTTGTCATTTCTTCTAAAGAATTTTTACCTGCTGCTGCTGCTGCTAAGTTGCTTCAGTCTTGTCCGACTCTGTGCGACCACACAGATGGCAGCCCATTGGGCTCCGTCATCCCTGGGATTCTCCAGGCAAGAACACTGGAGTGGGTTGCCATTTCCTTCTCCAATGCATGAAAGTGAAAAGTGAAAGTGAAGTCGCTCAGTCGTGTCCAACTGTTCACGACCCCATGGACTGCAGCCTACCAGGCTCCCCCGTCCATGGGATTTCCCAGGCAAGAGTACTGGAGTGGGGTGCCATTGCCTTCTCTGGAATCTTTACCTAGAGATCTCCATATCCTACTTTTGCATTTTGGACTTAGTAAAAAATACTCCAACATTTATTGAGACAAGAATTGAGTCTTTCCACAGAAACCACAGAAAACAATTCACCAAAGATCAAATTAGAAAAAATTGTGTATTACCATAATTTTCTATATGAAAATTTAAAATTCAAGGCACTGGAACCAAGATTTTCATCACATGGAGATTGCAAGTTATGACCATCAGGCATACTATTGCACATTTCAATTTATGCTGCTCCATTTAGCCATTTCAATCACTACACAGGAATTCAGACCTCTACTGTATACCAGCTCTATTTATAAAAGCAACAGCAACATTTAATAAAATAACATTTTGCAGATGTTTACTTTTGGAGCAACTTCTTTGTAATGGGAAAATACAGTTGTCAAAGACTTTGGATAAACTTGTCTGGAAAATCTTTGTCCTGCTTCCTTATGTGCTTGTCTGTTCCTCTCTCCTACTTTTCAAACCTTCCTTACTTCCACCTTGCCTCTCTCTCTCCCTCTTTCCTCTATTCTCCCTCTCTTCATTCTCTACTTTCTTAGCATAGTTTTCACTCTACTTTTGAGACAAATAATTCTTCCACAAAAAAAAAAAAAAAAAAAAAGAAGAAGAAGAAGAAAGCCTCCCTCCTAAAAATTCCCCCCAAACCTCTTTCATCTGGCTCTGAGAACTTGCGAGTATTACCATGTCAAATGTCATAGACAAATGTTTAGAAAATGTTAAATTTCTGAAGTTAGTAAATATATCTGTCACGTTTCTTTTTTTGTTTCTTAATTGTAGTCAACTCATTTCAATCACCTGTTCTTTGCTTTGCCAGTAAAGGGAAAAAGAAATACTCTAAACTGTTAAAGCAACCAATGTCCTCTTTATAGCAGTTTAAATTCAAAACGACTTATCCATATTCATTGACTATTGTGCATGATAGTTTATGTATTGACATTTGAAAAATACCTACTTTCAGGCTGAAATCAGTATACTTTATGGTATCTATTTGTTTAAAAGTTTTATAATATCCTGAAGTTATAGAATTTTATGAATAAAAGACCATCTGGCTCCCTAGAGTGTGTGAATTTTTTTTTCACCCTCTTTGAATGGTGCTTTATTTTCAGAAACATGCTACATTAAAAAAAAAAAATAGGTTTGTGATGAATAAACCAATGAAGCCTTGTAAAGCACCAATTTTGTCTTTTCAGGGGAGTTTTTCTTTATCTCTTATTTTCATCTCTTTATCCTTCCTATGTCCATAGGAAATGGAAATTATTTTAGGTCTCTATTACTTGCCTTCTCTTTGTTTTGAGGTTTTTTCCAGAGGAGTCTGGGATTGAATCATGGTCAATCAAGGTAACTAGTATCAGTGAATACGAAGGCCTTCCATGTTAAGTTGGGGAAGATAGCATAGACATAGTCCCACCAAAGATTCTCATGTAAATTATGAAGACATTCCCCCACCAAAGTTGGAGAAGATAGCATAAGCATCCCCCTGCCAAAGATTCCCAGGTAAATTTTCAGTCAGCTATGAAGACCAGAAACACACCTATAGCAGTTCTGAAAATAAGGAATGGTGTCATTCACATTTTAGAAGCATTGGCAATGTTCAATAAATAGAATGCAGGTGATGCAGGACTGATTAGAGACAGAGGGTTGACTCAGAATTTTTCTCCAATAAATATGAATTGTTCCAGAGAATTAAACTGTGTGTGTTAGCTTTGCTAGGTTATATTTTTATTTATTTATTTATGGGCATGCCATGCAACCTCTGAGATCTTAGCTCTCCAACCAGGGATCGAACATGCTCCCTGTATTGGAAGGGCAGAGTCTTAACCAATGGACTATCAGGGAAGTTCTACTAGGTTATGTTTTGTAAAAAATAGCCCCAGAATCTCAGTGGCTTACCAAATGAAAAATTATTTCAACATGTAAATGCTTATGTGTGACAATATTAGAAGACATAAATGAAATAGGCTGATATTAATAACAGGAGAATGACTAAGTTCCAAAGTTAGAAATATAGGCTGATAGAGGATGTTGTATTTGTGACTCAAACTTTATAAACAACATTGCCAAAGAAAAGTTATTTCCAAATAGTGACCAGAATTTTCTCAAATTCAGAACAAAAGAAAGTTGTATTCTATAAAATTTATTATTTACCAAACTTATTTTTAAAATTGTGTTTTTATATGAAATAAATATATGTTATAAAACTATGCCATAGTTTTATAGTTTTTACTATAAAACTAGTTTTTACTTACATGACTGGTGGGATATTTAAAACTATGTGAACATGAGATAATATGTCTAGCACCTAGTATTTATTATCTACCCACTAATGAACAACAGTTCTTTTGAATCACTTGAGACAAACAAATTGTCCCAACAAATTTTCAAAATGCCTTTCCTCACCTATAGTGAGAACTAATGCAACAAAACAATAAAAAAGGATATATGCCTATCACAGCATAAGCCAAAAAGGGAAAGGAAACAATATAAATATCCAGGCAGATATGATAAGAGGAAACAGCAAGAAAATATTAAAACAGGAGAACCATAAAGAATAGTAGAAAATGTTGCTCTGCTTCTGCCTGGAATGTAGGAATCTATAGAGTGTTTTTCTCATTCTAACAACAGTAAGAAAAAAGCCAAATAGACCATAAAATCATATTTCTTTGAACTTTTCAGAAAATTGACATTTAAGGCCTAAAATCTAATGAAAGAAATGTTCCTTTAAGGAGAGGAGGTTGAACACTGGTTCTCCCTGGCAGAACACAGGAGTAAGAGTTGTCAGGTACCGCTCAAATGGACAGGAAGAATTCAGCTAAAATGTTTAACATATTGCTAAAGGCCAAAATGGGCTTGTGTGAGACTATAAAATCCCTAGAGACCACAGATACTGGTAGATTTTACAACAGCTCACAGGATCTTCTCACATGTTTCTGTGGGGCGTTTATGAGAATGATTGAAAGGGAGTTCAGTGAAAACCTCTGTTGGTTATGCAGACCTGGAGAGAGGGAGGTCTCTTTTCCCTCTTCTGTGGGAAAAGCACAAACTGTGTGAGTCCTACATACCTAGAAAAGAAAAGGCTTAAGCCTTTCATGGAAGGGAAGCAAACTTTGTTGTCTCTAGGACACAGATGAAGATTTATTGCAACTGGGGAAAAGGAGAAAGGATGAAAAGGTAAGCCTTATATATTGGGTCGTGTTGGTAGACAACTATCCTGGGCTCAACCATTAGAGTTATCTAGTGTTGAGAACCCCATGAACAGTATGAAAAGGCAAAATGATAGGATACTGAAAGAGGAACTCCCCAGGTCAGTAGGTACCCAACATGCTACCGGAAATCAGTGAAGTAACTCCAGAAAGAATGAAGGGATGGAGCCAAAGCAAAAACAATACCTAGCTGTGGATGTGACTTGTGATAGAAGCAAGGTCGATGCTGTAAAGAGCAGTATTACATAGGAACCTGGAATGTCAGGTCCATGAATCAAGGCAAACTGGAAGTGGTCAAACAAGAGATTGCAAGAGTGAATGTCGACATTCTAGGAATCAGCAAACTAAAATGGACTGGAATGGGTGAATTTAACTCAGATGACCATTATATCTACTACTATGGGCAGGAATCCCTCAGAAGAAATGGAGTAGCCATCATGGTCAACAAAAGAGTCTGAAATGCAGTACTTGGATGCAATCTCAAAAACAAAAGAATGAACTCTGTTCGTCTCCAAAGCAAACCATTCAATATCACAGTTATCCAAGTCTATGCCCCAACCGGTAACTCTGAAGAAGCTGAAGTTGAAAGGTTCTATGAAGACCTACAAGACCTTTTAGAACTAACACCCAAAAAAGATGTCCTTTTCATTATATGGGACTGGAATGCAAAAGCAGGAAGTCAAGAAACACCTGGAGTAACAGGAAACTTTGGCCTTGGANTATTGTCTTATATTCCTTTTAATTTTTGTGGCATCAGCTGCTATGTCTCCTCTTTAATTTCTGATATTACTTATATGTGTCTTTCAGATTTTTCCTTAATTAAAATTGGTATTTATCAGTTTTGTTGATCTTGTAAAAAAACAATTTAGTTTAGTTGATATTTTAAAATTGTTTTCCTATTCTCTATTTCGTTAATCTTTGTTCTAGTCTTTATTATTTTATTCCTTTTGCTAGTTTTTGGTTTAGTGTATTCTTCTTTTTCTGTTTCCTTAAGGTGTCAGTTTAGTGTGTTAATTCGATATCTTTTTTCTTTTAAAATGTACTCAGCTATGAAACTTTCCNGTTAATCTTTGTTCTAGTCTTTATTATTTTATTCCTTTTGCTAGTTTTTGGTTTAGTGTATTCTTCTTTTTCTGTTTCCTTAAGGTGTCAGTTTAGTGTGTTAATTCGATATCTTTTTTCTTTTAAAATGTACTCAGCTATGAAACTTTCCTCTTACCACAGGCATGCCTCATTTTCTTGAGCTTCACTTAACCGTACTTTGCAGAGACTGCCTTTTTAAAAAAAGTATATTGAAGGTTTGTGACAAGCCCGTATCGACCAAGACTATTTGTACCATTTCTCCAACAGCATTTGCTTACTTTATATCTCTCACACTTAGATAATTCTTGCAATAATTCGAACTTTTTCCTTATTATATTTGTTATGGTGATCTGTGATCATTGATGTTACCATTGTAATTATTTTTCACTTTTTTGGCTATAAACTATGTTTTAATAAAAGTATACTGCTTAGACATAATACTGTTGAACACTAAATAGACTATAGTATAGTTTAAACATAAATTTTATATGAACTGGGAAACCCCAAGATTCATGTGATTTACTTTATTGTTATATTCCCATGTTAGTTCTTCAACACTTTCAAACCAATAAAAAATTTTAATTGTACAAATTTGTGTTATTCTATGTGGGAGTGTTGATACAAATTAACTAGTCTACCATTACTGGAAACAGAAATTCTTCGGTTTTTTAAATACAAGTTTTATAATGTTTACTGACTCCCTTTTGACTTTTATTCTCAGTGTCTCCTTTGATTTCTCTAAAGTTATTAAGTTATTCATATTATATTACCAGTAATTCTAAAGTTTACTGTATTAGTTGGTCTCATTTTGCCACTGTTTCTTTTAACTCATGCTCATGATGATTACTTTCTTCATATATTTTGAGATTTTTTTTTAAGGTGACTTTATATTTCTTGAAACTTTATAAGTAGAAATTATTTGAGGCCAAGTTTCAAAGCAAGATACTCTAAATTATTTTCATTTCCTTCTGGAATATTAGAGTCCTTTGGTCTTTTACTAGCACTTTGGTCAAGATTCTCCACCCTCAGAGGGCCCAAGTCAATAAAATCACAAATGAAAAAGGAGAAGTTAAAACTGACACTACAGAAATACAAAAGATCATAAGAGACTACTACAAACAACTGTATGTCAATAAAATGGATAGCCTAGAAGAAATGAACAAATTCTTAGAAATGTACAGTCTCTGAAGATTGAACCAGAAAGAAAACAGACCAACTGACATCAGTAATTTAAAAACACCCAACAAACAAAAGTCTAGGATGAGATGTTAGTTCTTCACAGGTGAATAGTTCCAAAATCTTCACAGGTGAATTGTTCCAAAATATTTAGAGAAGAGTAAACATCTATCATTTTCAAATTCCAAAAAAATTGCCAAGGAAGGAATATTTCCAAACTCATTCTATGAGGTCAGCTTCACGATGATACCAAAACCAGACAAAATACCATAAAAAAAGAAAATTACAGGTCAATATCACTGATGAACATAGATGTAAAAATCCTCAGCAAATTATTAGCAAATAGAATCCAATAATATTTAAAAGAATCATACACCNAACTCATTCTATGAGGTCAGCTTCACGATGATACCAAAACCAGACAAAATACCATAAAAAAAGAAAATTACAGGTCAATATCACTGATGAACATAGATGTAAAAATCCTCAGCAAATTATTAGCAAATAGAATCCAATAATATTTAAAAGAATCATACACCATAATCAAGTGGGATTAATTCCAGGGATGCAAAGATTTTTCAATGTTTGCAATATTCAATTTGTTTACATACTACAGTAACACACTGAAGAATATAAACCATATGATCATTTTAAAAGATGCATAAAAACGTTTTGACAAAATTCAACACCCATTTATGATAAAAACCCTCCAGAAAGTGAATGCAGAGGGAATATATCTCAACATAATAAAGGTCATATGTGACAAACCTACAGCTAACATCATATTCAGTGGTGAAAAGCTGAAACCATTTCCTCTAAAATCAAGAACAAGGCAAGGATGACTACTCTTGCCACTTTTATTCAATATACTTTCAGCCAAAAGTCCGTTCTATACGTCTGTGTCTCTTTTGTTGTCTCACATACAGGGTCATCATTACTATCTNGCTGGTGCACTGGGATGACCCAGAGGGATGGTATGGGGAGGGAGGTGGGAGGTGGGTTCAGGATGGGGAACACATGTATACCTGTGGTGGATTCATGTTGATGTATGGCAAAACCAATACAGTATTGTAAAGTAATTAACCTCCAATTAAAATAAATAAATTTATATTTAAAAAAAGAATAAAAGGAGCTAAAGTTTCAAATACATTTGAGATTTTGCCACTCAGAGGTCAAAAAAGCAATTATCTGGAATGACCAGTATAGCAAGGTCATTTTCCTCTTTCTCCTTCTTCATTGTCACCTACAAATTGGTACCCCATCCTAGGTTTATGAAGAAAATTGTCTCATTTATATGTGAAATGGAATAAATTTAAGAATGACCTTAGGTAACAAAAAAATCAATAAAGCTGAAAATGTTACCACTAAAAAAAATAATAATAATAATAAAAAATAAAAGTTAAAAAAAATGTCAAGAATTTCCCTCCAAATAATGAAAGAGCCACAGACTCAATAACTCAGAGAAATCCAAACAGGATTAATACGAAAGAAACAAAATCTATACATCCTACATATATCTACACATATAGTATTCAAACTGCTAAAACCAAAGATAAACGGTTGACTTCTCATTAGACATTTTGCAAGCTAGATGCAGTGGGATGACATCTTTAAAGTGCTAAAAGAATAAAAACTGTTGACCCAGAATTCTTATATCCAGTATATTTTTAAGTAGTAGTAAAGAAATATATAGGTATCAAATGATATCTTTTATATAGATATATCAAAATATGTCTAACCCCAAGTACTACTAGCTCAACCCAATGTCTAACTCTAGCTACTAATCTTACCTCCTAACCCTTCAAGCTGTTCCTCGTACAAATCCCAAGAAGGATCTTACAAACTTTTATCATTGAAATAGTTTATAATGCAAAAAAAGTTGAAAAATAATAAGAAATCCACAAAATCACTTTTCCCACTTTAAACAGCTTATTTCTTAAGTTCTTTATGTACCCTTGTAAAAATTTAAATTGCTTTAAATGAATACATTTTAAAAAGAGACTTCTGGAATTAATTTCTCAATGTTCAATTATTAAAAAAATACTTGGTACACATTTGCTTTAATGAAAATATAATTTATGTTTCTAAACCTCCATTTAAAATAGTTTTTTGTATCTTTCACGAATGTGATTAAAACATGGTTTCAATGTATTAACTTCAGAAATGAAATTTTATCTTTTATTTTGATTCCCTGTCAAAGAAATTCCCATTCTATACTACCTCTCTCTTTTACTCTTTTCCCTTTTCAAGTCCTCCATTTTTATTGATGTCTTCTTGAATTTTTTTTCATTCTATGGATATTTGATTCTATACTATGATATCAAAAACATTATGATTTTTACATTATGAAATTTAATTTCAAGAATTATGGTTAATTTGCTTTGTAGACATGGTTACTGCTGTTTTTCAGTGGATTCTGAACTCCTTGACAATTTTCTTTCCTTACTGTGTCTTTATGTTTTGAGTTAATTTGTTGATTCAACTTTAAGACGGCTGAACTGTATCTTCAAGTAGATTTTTCAGACAAGTTTTATGAGTTCCTGAGTATTTCAGATTGCCCTCCATTTATCTTCACTTGTCAGTGAAAGCTTAATAAAGTAAATAAATTTCACTTCACACCATTTACCCTTAAATAGTCTTTAAAAATATTCATTTTCCTTTAAAAATATTTTGAGAAGAGGCTACATGTAACAAAGATGTTCCTTAGCCCTTTAATTCTTAGCTAAACCATTCAAAGTCCATCTAGGAAGGACTCTAGGAAGAGTAACTCCAGGAAGCCTCAATTATCATTGTATTATCTTCTTTTAGTATTTATGAGAAGTTGAATTTTTCAAAGCCTGATAATAATTATCACTGACCACTTCATGCTACCACAGATCACTACTCTGGACTCCCTCATCCATTTCTCTTATCATCTTGTCTTAGATATCTCTCCTGCTTTGTCCATGCTAGCAGCTTTCTCGATATTTTTCTCAAGGTTGTACTTGTGCCATTTTAAAAAAATCCTCAAAGCAGAAATAATCTGTCTCCAGTACTTAACAAAAGGGTCACTGTTTAAAAAGTCAACATGTAGCATAATGTGGTGATTAAAAGAGTGACCTCTGTAGGCACATTGCCGGGGTTAGAATTTTGTCCCCACCATTTACCAGTTTGTAACCTTAGGCAAGTTACTTAATCTTGCTTTGCATGTTGTCTCAGCTTTGAAGTGAGAAAAATAGTTGTGCCATCATGAAAACTATAGAAATTGTTTATAAAGTGGTTACAGCATTTAGTAAGAGTTATATGAATGTTTGTCAAATAAGTAAAACGAACAAAAAAATGACAATGGTAAACTCAAAATTGTTAACAAATTTGAACACTGACATAATTCACTGGCTAAATTAGTATTCAGGAGATAACAGAATATTGTCCAGCACATTTTAAAAAACAATAAGTAGTAGTTGTAATTACTGTTTACTTTGTAGATCTTTCCTCAGCTTCCCATATAGCATGGGTCAGCAGCTTACCACCTTCGGATTGAAATGCTCTTAAATATGTCTCTACCACTTGATTTTACTCGCATTTTTCTCCAGCTTTACTAGGTGCAACTGAGGAATAAAGTTGTATATCTCTAAGTAAAGTCACTCAGTTGTGTCCGACTCTTTGTGACCCCGTGGACTGCAATCCACCAGGCTCCTCAGTTCATGAGATTCTCCAGGCAAGAATACCGGAGTGGGTTGCCATTTCCTGCGNGTGCAACTGAGGAATAAAGTTGTATATCTCTAAGTAAAGTCACTCAGTTGTGTCCGACTCTTTGTGACCCCGTGGACTGCAATCCACCAGGCTCCTCAGTTCATGAGATTCTCCAGGCAAGAATACCGGAGTGGGTTGCCATTTCCTGCGCCAGGGGATCTTCCCGACCCAGGGATCGAACCCAGGTCTCCCGCATTGGAGGCAGACGCTTTAACCTCTGAGCCACTAGGGAAGCCCGTATATCTCTAAAGTGTATAACATAAGTTGATATATGTATAAATTATGAAATGATTACCACTGTCCCTACTGCTTTAAATCTAGGCCTCCAGATCTGCATCAGACAAAGAAGAAAAAAGGAGTACTATATATTCTAACCACCCCCACACAGCAGTCACTCTGAATCTAATCCACAATCTTTTACATTAGGATGCATATAAATATTGAAGTCAGTTTTTTATTTTCTCAACATCCCCTTTCCAAAAGAGCACATTATAACCTAAATATCTATGGGTTCATTCCAAAACCAGGGAGCTCTAGCTTCTAATGGTGAATTCAAACATCCACCTTCTCTTAATGTGTTGTTGGGTTCTGTCTGCTAGTATTTTGTTCAGGATTTTTGCATCTATGTTCATTAGTGATGTTGGCCTTTAGTTTTTTTCTTCTGTGATATCTTTGTCTGGTTTTGGTATCAGGGTGCTGGTGGCCTCATAGAATGAGTTTGGGAGTGTTCTGAATTTTTTGAGAAGAATTTGAGAAAAATAGATGTTAGCTCTTTTCTAAATGCTTAATAGAATTTATCTGTGAAGCCATATGGCCCTGGGCTTTTGTTTGTTGGAAATTTTTAATCACAGTTTCAGTTTTGGTGCTTGTGATTGGTCTGCTCATATTTTCTATTTCTTTCTGGTTTAGTCTTGGAAAGTTTTACTGTTCTAAGAATTTGTCCATTTCTTCCAGGTTGTCCACTTTCTTGGCATATAGTTGCTTGTAGTACTTTCTTACGATCCTTTGTATTTCTGTGGTGTCAGTTGTAATTTCATTTCGAATTTTATTGATTTGAGTCCTCTTCCTTTTATTTTTAATGAGTCTGGCTTAATGGTTTATCAATTTTATCTTCTCAAAGAACCAGCTTTTAGTTTTATTGGTCTTTGCTACTGTTTTCACTTATTCATTTATTTTTGCCCTGATTTTTATGATTTCTTTCTACTAACTCTGGGGTTGTTATGTTCTTCTTTTTCTAACTGCTTTAGTGTAAGGTTGTATTTGAGATTTTTCTAGTTTCTTAAGGCAGGATTGTATTGCTATAAACTTCCCTCATAGAACTGCTTTTACTGCCTCCCAAAGGTTTGGGGTCATGGTGTTTTCATTGTTATTTGTTTCTAGATATTTTTTGACTTTGATATCTTCAGGAATCTCTTGGTTATTTAGAAGCATATTGTTTAGCCATATGTGTATGGGTTTTTTACAGTTATTTTCTTATTTGATATCTAACTCATAGCATTGTGGTTGGAAAAGATGCTTGATGTGATTTCAATTTTCTTAAATTTACCAAGACTTGACTGTGACCCAAGCTGTGATATATCCTGGAGGATGTTCCATGTGCACCTGAGAAGTGTATTCTTCTGTTTTTGGATGGAATGTTCTGCACATATTAAGTCTATCTGGTCTAATGTGTCATTGAAGGCTTGTGTTTCCTTATTAATTTCCTGTCTGGATGATTCATCCATTGGAATAAGTGGCACATTAAAGTCCCCTACTATTATGGTCTTACTGCTGATTTCCCCTTTTATGGCTGTTAGCATTTGCCCTATGTACTGAAGTACTCCTATGCTGGGTGCATAAATATTTACAACTGTTATCTTTGTCTTAGATTGATACCTTGATCATAATGTAATGTCCTTCCTTGTCTGTTGTAATAGTCTTTATTTTAAAGCCAATTTTTCTGATATAAGTGTTGCTAACCCAGTTTTCTTTTGATTTCCATTTGCATGGAATATCTTTTTCCATCCCCTCATTTTCAACCTTATGTATCCCTAAGTCTGAAGTGGGTCTCTTGTAGATAGCACATATATATGGGTTTTGTTTTTGTGTCCATTTAGCCAGTCTGTGTCTTTTGGTTGGAGCGTTTAACATTTACATTTAAGGTAATTATTGATATGTATATTCCTATTACCATTTTCTTAATTGCTTTGGGTTTATTTTTGTAGATCGTTTTCTTCTCTGTGTTTCTTGCCTAGAGAAGTTCCTTTAGCATTTGTTATAAAGCCAGTTTGTTGATGGTGAATTCTCTTAGGTTTATTTCTCTGTAAAGCTTTTTTCTGTCAAATCTAAATGAGATCTTCAAATACAATATAAAAGATCAATGAAACTGATAGCTGTATTTTTTTTTGAAAAGATAAACAAAATTGATAAAACTTTAGCCAGACTCTTCAAGAAAAGGAGAGGGCCCATGTCAATATAATTAGAAATGAAAAAAAGTTACAACTGAGATTACAGAAATACAAAGGACTGTAAGAGGCAACTACAAGCAACTATATACCAAAGAAAAGGACAACCTAGAAGAAATGGACAAATTCTTAGAAAGCTGTAACACTAATAGGCAAGAAAAGAATTTCAATACAGAGATGGAGATCTAGTTCTTAAATAAGATTCAAAAGAACAAACCAGGTATTTTTAAGCCATTAGTTAAAAGTAAGTAATTGGTTATACCAAAATTAAGGATTTTTTTGTGTGGATACCATGCATAAAATTAGATACTGGTGACTTATTGAGACCAGAGAAGAAGAAACAGTTAATACTATAATACATTTAAAAGTCATAGTGGATAAGAGTAAATGGTCTTAAGCGTGTGTGCATACTTGTTACTTCAGTCATGTCTGACTCTTTGCAACCCTATAGACTGTAGCCCACCAGGCTCCTCAGTCCATGGGATTCTCTAAGCAAAAACGGGGTTGCCTTGCCCTCTTCCATGAGATCTTCCAGGAATTGAACCTGCGTCTTTTACATCTCCCACGTTGGCAGGTGGGTTCTTCACCACTAGTGCCACTTGGGAAGCCCCAAATGGTCTTATACATAACAATAAGAGTTGCAGAAGGAAAAAATAGGGGAAAGGTAATATTTATAGACATAATGGCAAAGATAGATATGTCCTAATATATCTTCAGTCCTAATACTGAAGAGACACAATCAATACTGGGCAAGAATAAGAAAAACATGAGTGAAAGTGGTCGAAGTACAAACTTCCAGCAATATGATAAATAAATACTGGGGTTATAATTTATAGCACAGTGACAATAGTTAGAAACCTGCAGTGTTTATCTGGACAACTCTTAGAGTAGATTTTAAATGTTCTCATTATTTTTTAAAAAATGGTATGTGTTATGATGGATGTTAACTAAATTTTTGAGATGATCACTTTGTTGTATATATATATATGTATATGTGCATATATATATATATACACATATATATATGTATAAAAAACATCATTAGGTTATACACCAAAACTAATACAATGTTATATGCCAATTATATCTTAGTTTAAAAAAATCATAAAAAAACNATATATATATATGTATATGTGCATATATATATATATACACATATATATATGTATAAAAAACATCATTAGGTTATACACCAAAACTAATACAATGTTATATGCCAATTATATCTTAGTTTAAAAAAATCATAAAAAAACCAAAAACTCCAAATCTTTACCTGGCTCATCATAGTAAAATTGTAGAATATCAAAGATATAGAGAAAAATCTCAAAAACAACCAGAAAAAAAGACAAATTCTTTTCCACAAAGCAGTGAGAATGAGAAGACCAAGAGCCAACTTCTTGGGATAAACAGTAGATCTCTAGACAATGGCATAACATTTTCAAAGTTCAGAAAATACCTGTTGAATAATGAGTGAAGAAAGATGGATGGTTTTCAAAAAATAAAGTTGGCTGCTCAATAAAATAGACTTTTACTGAAGAAAGTGCAGATATAATTTTAAGGCAGTCAGCTACTGGAGAATAAAATGAAAAATAAAACTTATAGTAAATATAGAAAAGAATATGATAAGTAAAAACTAAATAATGTGGTAGAAACAAGCACAAATATATATGTAGTTGAAATAAATGCACACAGAGCAAACTCATCAATCAAAAGACAGATTCAAACTTTAGAAAAACAAAATCTAGGTATTTAATGTGGCACACAAATTAGAATAACCTAAATCAATAATAAAATATATCATTTTCTAGCATTTTACTTTTCTTAATATTTATCTATAAATTTCACAAAATCCCAATAATAAAAATTTGANCAAAAGACAGATTCAAACTTTAGAAAAACAAAATCTAGGTATTTAATGTGGCACACAAATTAGAATAACCTAAATCAATAATAAAATATATCATTTTCTAGCATTTTACTTTTCTTAATATTTATCTATAAATTTCACAAAATCCCAATAATAAAAATTTGATTTACAAATTTACCTAGAAGTGGAGAGGCACAAGACCTAGCAAGGCAATTCTAGAAAAAAATATCATTGAAAACAGTAAAAATGTATGAAAGATCTAAGCCTAAAATGTGCTGAATTTAAAAAATTGTAGAAAGAACCATTAAGTTTTTATATGTCTGTGTATATTTGCATTTATATGCAGTAAATTAATAGATGCATGAACTGAAGTGTTACACAACAAATTCATACTTGTTGTCTTTGAGGAGAGAGAAAGGAGAATAGGCTTGGTTAAGGATCAAATGGAATTCAACTTTATATATATCTTTATTTTATTTAAATTAAGTTAAATTTAATTCAAATAAATAAAGTACTGTTTTCAAAACTGTAACTAATATGATGAATATCTCTTTCTAGGTGGTATGTATGTATGTGGATTTGAATATTACTCTTCATCTTTCATTAATATCTTACCAATTAAATGGAATATATGGATAATAAGCAGAAACACTATTAGCACTATTGTAGAGGGAGAATAAGTAGAAATCTTTCAGCCATTGACAAAAGTGACAAAAGTGAGACTTAAATAGTTTGAACATATTACTTTTAAAGCAATATATGTGTATATACATATATATATAGTATGTATGTGTTTGTGCATGTGTGTATATAATACTCATGACATATTTATAAAAATTGATCACGTAAGCTGAAAATTGCATCTTAATTCATTTCAAAGGCAAAACTGTAGAGGTCACAGTCCCTGAAATCAATGGAATCAATTAGTAATTTAATAAACATTTTTTAGTCACTAAATCATGTCCAACTCTGTGGCCCCATGGACTGCAGCATGCCAGGCTTCCCAGTCTTTCACTATAATAGGAGGAGTTTAGTTTAATCCAATGAGACCAAAAAATATTAACAGAAAGAACTCTTTCAATTAAAAAATATTCAAGTAATTTGGTACCAATGAGGAAATTCAAATTACATTAACAGATTATTAAATGTAAATGTAACATGGAACAACATGTTCTGGACATGGAACAACAGACTGGTTCCAAATCAGGGAAGTAGTACATCAAGGCTGTATATTGTCACCCTGTTTATTTAACTTATATGCAGAGTACATCATGTGAAATGTCAGGGTGGATGATACACAAACTGGAGTCAAGATTGCTGGGAAAATATCAATAACCTCAGATATGCAGATGACAGCACCCTTATGGCAGAAAGTGAAGAAGAACTAAAAAGCCTCTTGATGAAAGTGAAAGAGGAGAGTGAAAAAGTTGGCTTAAAGCTCAACATTCAGAAAATGAAGATCATGGCATCCGGTCCCATCACATCATTGGAAATAGATGGGGAAACAATGGAAATGGTGACAGAGTTTATTTTCTTGAGCTCCAAAATCACTGCAGACAGTGACTGCAGCTGTGAAATTAAAAGATGCTTGCTCCTAGGAAGAAAAGCTATGACCAACCTAGACAGCATATTAAAAAGCAGAGACATTACTTTGCCAACAAAGGACTGTCTAGTCAAGGCTATGGTTTTTCCAGTAGTCATGTATGGATGTAAGAGTTGGACTGTGAAGAAAGCTGAGTGCTGAAGAATTTATACTTTTGACTATGGTGTTGGAGAAGACTCTTGAGAGTCCCTTAGACTGCAAGGAGATCAAACCAGTTAATCCTAAAGACAATCAGTTCTGAATATTCACTGGAAGGACTGATGCTGAAGCTGAAATTCCAATACACTGGCCACCTGATTCAAAGAACTGACTCATGGGAAAAGACCCTGATGCTGGGAAAGATTGAAGGCAGAAGGAGAAGGGGATGACAGAGGATGAAATGGTTGGATGGCATCACCGACTCGATGGACATGAGTTTGAGTAAGCTCTAGGAGTTGGTGATGGACAGGGAAGCCTGGCATGCTGTAGTCTATGGGTTGCAAAGAATTGAACACAACTGAGTGACTGAAATGAACTGAAATGTAAATTAAAAAATAAGAATTACCAGACATTTGATGAAAGCCTACAGCATGACAGAAAAACCAAGAGATTAAAATAGAAAAACTGTCTCTAGAGACAACCTAGAAATAAATTAAGTAAAGGAAGAGAACTTCCAAAAGAAAACTCCAATTATTGAATGTTAACTTAAGGGAAATTCAAGACCATATTGCATGCCTATTACTAGTACTGTCTCCTATGGGAAAGGTAAGTTCAAAGAAGAAAAATTCTTGAAAATTAAATATGTGATTGCTATAGCAAAATAATTTAAGATTTGGAAAAATAACTTACACAGAATGTAGAATAAAAGGACAGCCATAATTGTGTGGAAAATGATTGATAAGTTACATACAAGATCACTTCTAAGAAATGATATTCAATTAAGTGGCCATTCAAAAAAGAGAGACTAGAGAAGACCTGGAAAGAATGTTATTAAATTATAAATAAATTATAGTTACAAAATTAGTTTTCTAGAACTGAAGGGATAATGTTCAAATGTTGCAAAAAAATAGATGAATAGATTTAAATTTGGCATATCCACATGAAGTATTAGAAAATAAGCATAAAGATAAGTTCCTAAAATTTTCAAATAGAATAAAAGATAATCTACCAAAAAATAAGAATTCAACTGAAATCATATTGCTCATAAATTCTGGATGCTATTAGACAATGGAGCAAACATCCTTAAACACAATTTCCCAAGTAAACTTCTCTTGTCATATTATTAACAAGTGTAAGGACGAGATAAAAATATTTTAAAATATGAAAGGATATTGTCAGGATTTATTTTTTAAAAGGATGTACTGTGTTGCAAGGAGACGGCAATGGCACCCCACTCCAGTACTCTTGCCTGGAAAATCCCGTGGACGGAGGAGCTTGGTAGGCTGCAGTCCATGGGGTCGCGAAGAGGGGGACACGACTGAGAGACTTCACGTTCACTTTTCACTTTCATGCATTGGAGAAAGAAATGGCAACCAACTCCAGTGTTCTTGCCTGGAGAATCCCACGGATGGTGAAGCCTGGTAGGCCGCTGTCTATGGGGTCGCACAGAGTCGGACACGACTGAAGCATAATGGCATGAATTAAAATGGGAAGTCAAGGAACAATGAGGAAAAAGTGAAATTCTACCTGTGGCTCAGAGGGCAGTCCAGATCACAGAGGTGGGAGGACAAAGGGTTTTGGGGAAAAACGTAACAATTTAAAGTGTGATGGAACATATGCCATGATGGAAAGCTTGGGAATACTTTATATGATAAAAGCACACTGAGAAATGTAGTCAGAGATTCCATGAAAGCAAAATAAAATTTTATGAGAAAGTCATTATCCAAAGAAGTGAAGTGAAGTGAAAGTCGCTGAGTTGTGTCCGACTCTTTGCGACTCCATGGACAATAGCCAATCAGACTCCTCCGTCCATGGGATTTTCCACAAGATTACTGGATTAGGTTGCCGTTTCTTCTCCAGGGGATCTTCCCGACCCACGGATCGAACCTGGGTTTTCCGCATTGTAGGCAGATGCTTTACCATATGAGCCACCAGGGAAGTCTTATACAAAGAGGCAGCCATCAAATACGTGGCATATCTTGGGTGGTTCAGCATAAACAAGAGGAATAAATTTAATCTTAGACCAAGAATATTCTCCTTCGATGGCACAGGTGACCATTAAAACTTAAAACAACGATGACAACAATAGCTAAAAATTTCACCTAGTCATTAGGGTGTAATCACTCTTTATTGGTTTTCAACTTTCAGGATTTATGGTTTATGAGAGAACTGTGGAGAAATTAAGATAATGGAAGAAAATAAAAATAACAATGAAAAAATTAAGATAAAGCCCACTCCAGTTGAGATTGAGTGAAGTTGGATAACAATAATGTTCTTATGCAAAGAGAGTGTTAAAATCTGTGTATATTGTTATTGGGAAAATAGGCAATGCTTTAAGAATGTTGCTGTAAATGGAAACAAAAAAAATAGTGGTAGATAGTTCCAGTGAAAAAAGGAGGAAAAATGAAACGTGATACAGTCATGTTAAATCCTTATCTATCAAAATAAGAAGTCTATAGATATCTAAATTAGTGAATCTTGAAATAGAAGTTCAGTGATCTTGTTGATATGACCTCAGATATGCAGATGACACCACCATTATGGCAGAAAATGAAGAAAAACTAAAAAGCCTCTTGATGAAAGTGAAAGAGGAGAGTGAAAAAGTTGGCTTAAAGCTCAACATTCAGAAAACTAAGATTATGGCATCTGGTCCCATTATATCATGGCAAATAGATGGGGAAATAGTGGAAACAGTGTCAGACTTTATTTTTTTTGGCTCCAGAATCACTGCAGATGGTGACTGCAGCCATGAAATTAAAAGATGCCTACTCCTTGGAAGGAAAGTTATGACCAACTTAGATAGCATATTGAAAAGCAGAGACATTACTTTGCCAACAAAGGTCCATCTAGTCAAGGCTATGGTTTTTCCAGTAGTCATGTATGGATGTGAGAGTTGGACTGTGAAGAAAGCTGAACATCAAAGAATTGATGCCTTTTTTTTTTTATGGAGAGGATGTGGAGAAAAGAATTGATGCTTTTGAACTGTGGTGTTGGAGAAGATTCTTGAGAGTCCCTTGGACTGCAAGGAGATCCAACCAGTTCATCCTAAAGGAGATCAGTCCTGGGTGTTTTTTGGAAGGACTGATGCTAAAGCTGAAACTCCAGTACTTTGGCCACCTCATGCAAAGAGTTGACTCATTGGAAAAGACTCTGATACTGGGAGGGACTGGAGACAGGAGGAAAAGGGGACAACAGAGGATGAGATGGCTGGATGGCATCGCTGACTCAATGGACATGAGTTTGAGTGAACTCCGGGAGTTGGTGATGGACAGGGAGGCCTGCGTGCTGCCATTCATGGGGTCGCAAAGAGTGGGACACAACTGAGTGACAGAACTGAACTGATTAGCCTTCCTTTCTGCACCTTTTTTAAAAAAAAATTACTTATTTTTAATTGGAGGATAATTGCTTTACAATGTTGTGTTGGTTTCTACCATGAGTCAGCCATAGATATATGTATGTCCCTTTCTTTTGAACCTCCTTCCCACCTCCTACCCCATTCCACCCCTCTAGGTTGTTACAGAGCACTGGCTGTGAGCTCTCTGAGTCATACAGCAAATTTCCTCTGGCTATCTAATTTTACACATGGTATTGTATATGTTATGGAGCAGTTTCTCAGAGTTATCTGAGGTGCTGTCTCTCAGGCTGCAGGCTGCACTTTGCTCAGAATAAAACTTAACTTGCAGCTCAACACTGTGCATTTTTTTAAGCAGACACTATTTAGAATGTTTTATTTATTTTAACTTTTTAAATCTTCATAAAAAATACTACAAGGGAATCACTACTATTATGCCCATTTTTAGATGAGCACATTGAAGCACAGATAGGTAACTTGCCCAGAATTATCTAGTAAACAACACAGGAAGAATTCAATCTAGTAGTGTTCTGGTAAATCCTTCACAATGATTGACAAATAGCTTTCCTCTCACAATTCCCATCCCCACCAAAAAGCCTTGTTTGTAGTGTTTGTAAGAACTTCCAGCATGATTAATTTCAAGTTACTGAAGAACAGACATTGAGTAGAGTTGGAAGGAGAGACACACAATTAGCTTTTATAAGCCTGTTTGAGCAGACTCCAGCACACCACTGATTCAAATTCAAGCAATCTGGTCCTGAGGATTAAAGTAGAAACCAACATTGATGGCATTCTAAGGATATTTTCATTACTATTATTCCTAAGAGACAGATATTCTGCCATTGTTAGATTGCCAATATTACCAAAAACGACTGTACCATCAGTTCAGGTCAGTTCAGTTCAGTTCAGTTCAGTCGCTCAGTCGTGTCCGACTCTGCAACCCCATGAATCGCAGCACGCCAGGCCTCCCTGTCTACACACCAGCGACCAGAGTTTACCCAAACTCATGTTCATTGAGTTGGTGATGCCATCCAGCCATCTCATCCTCTGTCGTCCCCTTCTCCTCCTGCCCCCAATCCCTCCCAGCATCAGGGTCTTTTCCAATAAGTCAACTCTTTGCATGAAGTGGCCAAAGTATTGGAGTTTCAGCTTCAGCATCAGTCCTTCCAATGAACACCCAGGACTGATCTCCTTTAGGATGGTTGGATCTCCTTGCAGTCCAAGGGACTCTCAAGAGTCTTCTCGAACACCACAATTCAAAAGTGTCAATTCTTT
>SJYV01046296.1:0-24593 GCA_006410875.1 Neotragus pygmaeus | reverse complement strand
CCAACCAGTCCATTCTGAAGGAGATCAGCCCTGGGATTTCTTTGGAAGGAATGATGCTAAAGATGAAACTCCAGTACTTTGGCCATCTCATGCAAAGAGTTGACTCATTTGAAAAGACTCTGATGCTGGGAAGGATTGGGGGCAGGAGGAGAAGGGGACGACTGAGGATGAGATGGCTGGATGGCATCACGGACTCGATGGACGTGAGTCTGAGTGAACTCTGGGAGTTGGTAATGGACAGGGAGGCCTGGCACGCTGCGATTCATGGGGTCGCAAAGAGTCGGACACGACTGAGCGACTGAACTGAATTGAACTGAACTCAATGTAAAAAAAATGCCAATTAAAAAAATGAGCAGAAGACCTAAATAAACACTTGTTCAAAGAAGACATACAGATAGTCAATAGGCACAGGAAAAGATTCTCTACATCACTATCATCGGAGAAATTCAGTTCACAACCACAGTGGGATATTATCTTACACCTGTCAGAATGAATATCACCAAAATGTTGGCTAGAACATAGAGAAAAGGAAACACTTGTACACTGTTGATGGGAATATAAGTCAGTGAAACCACTATGGAAAATAGTACATAAGTTTTTCAAACAACAACAAAAGAACTACCATATGACCCAGCAATCTATGCCTGGGTACGTATCTGAAGTGAACAAAAAAGTTAATTCAAAAAGATAATGCCAATGGTCACTGCAGCATTATTTCATAGCCAAGATATGGAAGCAACCTAAGAGGCCATCAACAGATAAAAAATAAATATATATATATATATGATATACAAGTATCATATATATCATAATGTATATAAAAACACACACACAACAGAATACTATTCTACTA
Source organism: Neotragus pygmaeus (assembly GCA_006410875.1). Lineage (NCBI taxonomy): Eukaryota > Metazoa > Chordata > Mammalia > Artiodactyla > Bovidae > Neotragus > Neotragus pygmaeus. Next base: position 23,740 of record SJYV01046296.1, on the reverse strand, counting down.
TAAAAAGGAATGAAATTTTGCCATTTGTAAGATCATGGATGAGCCTGGAAGGTATTATTCTAAGTGAATTAAATCAGACAGAGAAAGACAAATACTGTATGCTTTTACTTATATACAGAATCTAAAAAATACAACAAACTAGTCAAAATGAGAAAATGTAAAAGACTAACAGATGTAGAGAGCAAACTAGTGGTTATCAGTTGGGAGAGGGAGCAAGGAGTGGCAAGATAGGGTAGGGGATTAAGAGAAAAGTAAAGTGACAGTGGTTCATTGAAGTATCTTCCTAAAATGTCAATTTTACTATACTCTACAGATGAAGACACTTTATATTCAATAAGTATTTATGTGGAAATGTCTATTTTTTTTCATGAATGTTAGTAGTTTTTAAAATTATTTAAAATTTTTATTTTTACTTTATTTTGCTTTACAATACTGAATTGGTTTTGCCGTACATTGACATGAATCCACCATGGGTGTACATGAGTTCCCAATCCTGAACCCCTCTGCCCCCTCCTGTGGAAATGTCTAGATTCATCACCATGGAGTAGAAACTATGGCATCCTATATCTGAGCCCCAGAGTATAACAACTCTGGGATCACTACCTGCCAATTCTATCAGGATGTCCAGGCTTTTCTAGTGGCTCTTGATATGTTCGAGGGTCTCAAGGGATTCCCTTGACTTCAGAGGGAGTGTCCTATCTGCTATAATCTTTCACTAGCCAGTGCGAATCTCAGATATTCTCTCTTGAGGATGGCAATCAATGCAAATGTGGCCCTGGAAGCTGAATATGTAAGAACCTGGTTAGACTGTGTGACTGCTGCTACTCAGTCTTAGCATGGATGCCTAGGCAGCTGCTTTCTGTCTGTCTGAGCCAAATTATTCTGCAGCCTAGCACGCTATAGATTTCCTGTTCAGGAGAGGGGTGCTACTGTCTTCTGCACTGATTCATCCAAGCATCTCCAAGTTCTTCTCAGAGTCTAAGTCTTTCACCTCGTGTAAAAGCAACCTTTGATCTCTCTCCAGGCATGCCCCATATCACTTACAGACAGGCATCTGACCATGGGTAGCTTCTGTCCCATGACTGGAGTTTATTCAAGTCATCTTCAAATAACTGGCATGATCTCCTTAATCAAAATGCAGATACACTTTACAAATAGGTGCACTTTTTGCTTTTTAAGTCAATTGTTCATGTTCTGCAACTTCCTCTAATTCATTCAACACTTATAAGGCCTACTCTGTGCATAAGGATTAGTCCCATCTTCAAATGCCAAGAAAATAAATGTAAAAACCCAATTAACTTAGCACCATTGGTTGAACTGCCAATCTTCAACCAATGTTGCTGTGGGATTCTAATCTCACAGGTGCTTGTGCAGGCACAGTGATATGCTTGCTGGTATCGTGTGCAATGGTGTCCTGTGCTTGGCTCCCAAAGTTATTGCTGTCTGAGTTTGTGCTTCTAAAATCAGCCACTTCTCCCCTAAATATGACTCCATGCCTGGTAGATGAATTTGGACTAGCTTTCAAGTCACAAAAATATTTGGGCCCAATTCGCCTTCCTTTTATCCTCATGGTAAATAACTTTTGGGTAACAGGGCAACTGGTATGTTTCCCAAACAGCTGATGCTGGGAAAGATTGAAAGCAAAAGGAGAAGGGGGTGGCAGAGGATAAGATGATTAGATAGAATCACCGACTCAATGAACATAATTTGAGCAAACTCTGAGAGATAGCGGAGGACAGAGAAACGTGGAATGCTATAGTCCATGGGCTTCCCTGGTGGCTCAGATGGTAAAGAATACACCTATAATGCAGGAGACCTGGGTTTGATCCCTGGGTTGGGAAGATCCCCTGGAGAAGGGAAAGGCAACCCATTCCAAAATTATTACTAGGAGAATTGTATGGACAGAGGAGTCTGGTGGGCTACAGTCCATGGTGTTGCAGAGTAAGACATGACTCAGCAGCTAATACTTTCACAGGGTTACAAAGAGTTGGACACCACTTAGCAACTGAACAACCACAACAGGGCTTTGTTGGGGCTACCTTAAGCCAACAAATTTTTAAAATAATTTTGAACATCAAAATCAGAAAGGGCTCATTAGTTTTTCAGGAAATCTTTAAACTTATTCAGTTTGGCTCCACTTAAAAAGTTTTGCATATTGAAGAATATTATGATGACAAGGAAAGTTTATTAAGCATATGTCACCTCTGACTCAGGAGAAATGTGCTAAGTCACATTAGGTGTCCCAATCTTCCAATCTAAGGATATCTAAGGATAGATTTAAGTTCTGAGTGCAGCTGATTCCTGCCTCAGAAAGGGAGCAAAGTTTCACTTTATTTAATATCTAGCTCCCTATTTCATACTCTTACCTTTTCAGTACAACAGATAGTGAGAACATAGCCTTTTCTCTTCCCCAGAAGAAAAAGCCCATACCTGAACTCTGTTATTTCTAAATTCTGAGTTAATTTATTTTATCCATGGTTACCTGATTATACATAGATGTCTTATGGATTTTAAAGTAAAACTCCTCTTATTATTTATACATAAAACATGAAATGACAACAGTATTTTAAGTTTAAGGTGAGTAGTTATGTGTTGAACTCCCAGATTCATGGTATTTAGGGGTACTTTGGAGGGAAAGTTGAGAACACTCCTGGGGCTCCAAGAGTATACACATTGTTAGACCACAGGTCTTATATTAGACCTTAAGAAACACTTCTAGGTCCAAAGTTTTGAATTCCCATGTTATATAATATGCATTAATAAAATATACACTATTACTTCTCTGCAAGAGTGGTTAGTGTAACCTGAACTCTTATAAATGTACAAGACTATCAGACTTTATAAGGAGTCAAGCAAAAACAAATGCAACCAGTCAGAATTCAGTAACAGCTCTATTACAATACATTCATATATGAAGAGTTTCTATCAAACTAAACTATAGTGATGGTTGATATTATACCACATAAGATACTGCATAAACTGCTAATAGAGCAATTTTGAAGGTTAGAATATTGAATAATTAAAAACTAAGGAGATTTTACTCTGAACAAAAATGTTGATAACTATGAGAATAAAATAAGAAATTAGGTGAGAATATAGTGAATATTAGAGTATGTTTCCAATTTTGCAACATGACAAAGGGGCAGTTTGGAGAACACAACTGGCCTCCTCTCCCCCAAACTTCAGCTTTGGAGATCATTCAGTGTTTGATCCACACTGGTGGATTATTGGCCAAATCCTCTGATTGATATATTTACTTTAGCTACCACAGTATTTTAAACATTTTCAATAAACTGCCAACATTAAAAAAAAAAGTACAACTTAAAAAGAGATAAATTCCCGAGTTTCGTTTAAAAAAAGAAAAAAGAATTGGTAAAAATTCTGTGTGGCATATAACGCCATTAGGACCACCACTCTCCATGAATAAAGGAGATGTCATTTGTATGGATTCTAAGTTGATGATGCATAGTTGAGCTGCACAGTATTTTGGTCTTCATCTCCTCTTCTGGCATTTATGTTACCTAGGCAACCCATGTTTAAGGATTCTACTTACTATAAACCATGTACAGGAATCAGTATTACTCTTCTTTTCCCTATGGAAATGGAAATCATCAATGTCTAAATGGAGCTCGTGCAAGATAACAAAAGAGGTGTTAGAAAGAGACTCACCACAGAGATGTTTCAGGGTTGGTCAAAATAAGCACAGAGGAATTGTCATGATGAATGATCACAGTTGTCTAGCAACAAATATTATTCCAATTCCAAGAAAACAGTTGAACTCTAGGGAGTCTGTCTGTACAGAAAGGGAATTAACATCAGGACTAGGTGCAGGGAGAAATCTCTAATTCTGAGAAACAAGGCAGGATTCTCTTATCCTTGTAGAAGTTGGGGATTGAGCAGGCAACCAAAGTTGAAGTTCAGTTGCTGGTACTGCTCTGTGTGCTAGAAACCTTGTTATGCATCAGTGTGAAACCATTATCAAGGCAAATATGGTACTAAGTTCTACAACTGGAAATCTTGAATTTGCTGAATTACATGCCTGGATAGGAATGGGGTTGGTAAAATTCAGGAGAGGTGGTTACATACACAAACACATTGAGCTCTACATGGTGATTAAGTTTACACCGCTATGGGGGCTGGTGATAAGAGACAAAGGGTCTAAAAACTATTAGAATCAGACTAAAAGAAAGTGCTGATGACTCTAAATGCCCTGAAATAAATTGTTAGAGAAGAAAGGCCAACATTCTCTAATTCACTTCAGAGGGTTGAATGATTTCTTCACTTAATACATTTCTTCATATCCAGATTGAGTCAGTCATCCTGAATTAAATATAGAACCATAGATTATGTATCTGTAATCTGTTTCTGCTTTGCAAATAAGTTCATCTCTACAATTTTTCTAGATTCCACATATAAATGATATTATATGATAATTGTTTCTCTCTTTCTGACTTACTTCATTCTGTATGACATTCTCTAGATCCTAATGGCTACCAAGGAGGGAAAATGAGGTGGGATGAATTGGGAGACTGGGACTGACATATATACATAATCATGTATAAAATAGATAAATAATGAGAACCTACTGTATAGCACAGGAAAAAAATCTGAAAATGAGGGGAGATATATATATATATATATATATATATACATATATACATATGACTGATTCAGTATGCTATACAGCAAGAAATTAACACAACATTGTAAAGCCAATAAAAATTGATGCAAAAAATCAATGAAAATAGAACCATAGATAAAGGATTTTCAAAAGATTAAAAATTTTTTTTCCAATCCAGAATTAATCATCCTTCCTTATTAGGCACACAAGAATCTGTCCAGATGCTATCCTGTCTGTACCCACACTTTGCTAGGAATTATGGAACTAGATTCAATGTCACACAAATGTGGTGAGAAGATGGCACAGCATGGCAGCACCTTGCTGGCCAATTGAGAAGGCAATTGCCTCTAGGCATATGCACATTACAATCTTAGCCATAGCTCTACCATACGGTACTGATCTTACAGTTGCATTTCCTAAACACTCAGCAAAATGACAAATGAGACGGTGATTCTTTCCTTGTCAACTAATTACTTTATGGAAAGTCACCAGTTACTTCTACACTCATCAAAGTGATGTTCCAGGACATGGCATGACCAATTAGAATGAACTGGACAGTGTAAGAAGGACCAGGTCCTAAACTGGGGCAGAGAAAAAAAAAAAGCTCTAAATTACATCTATGTAACTGATTATTCAAGCATAGTTTTAAAAAATAGTGGCACATATTGAAAAGATGCTCAATATCACTCATCATCAGAGAAATGCAAATCAAGACCACAATGAGGTACCATTTCACACCAGTCAGAATGGCTGCGATCCAAAAGTCTGCAAACAATAAATGCTGGAGGGGCTGTGGAGAAAAGGGAACCCTCTTACACGGTTCGTGGGAATGCAAACTAGTACAGCCACTATGGAAAACAGTGTAGAGATTCCTTAAAAAATTGCAAATAGAACTGCCTTATGACCCAGCAATCCCACTGCTGGGCATACACACCAAGGAAACCAGAATTGAAAGAGACACATGTGCCCCAATGTTCGTTGCAGGACTGTTTATAATAGCCAGGACATGGAAACAACCTAGATGTCCATCAACAGATGAATGGATAAGCAAGCTGTGGCATATATACACAATGGAGTATTACTCTGCCATTAAAAAGAATAAATTTGAATCAGTTCTAATGAGATGGATGAAACTGGAGCCTATTATACAGAGTGAAGTAAGCCAGAAAGAAAAACACCAATACAGCATACTGACACATATATANAGCCAAAGGCTGCCCCTTTCTCGCATAAAAAGCTAAAAATGGATCCAGCCGAAGGAACATGATCTTACTGCCCACCACCACATGAGGCTCAGAGACCTGGAATAAAGTTGCTATACGGATGGCCCAGTCTCCGACCATCTCCATGAATCTGTGTTGCTAAGTGCATGAAGTTTAGATGGTGCTTACCCTTGATCACTGTCTTATGGAGCTGCCAAGCCGCACCACCAGCACATCCCTAGCATTCTCCAGAATCCTGGTTGAGAAATCCTGTTTTGGACAGTTAGCTGTTAGAGTTTTCTGTATTGAAAAGTGTGAGGTGGAAGTAATGACCCCCCAAAGATGTGCATTAATCCTCAGAGCCTGTAAACATGTACGTGGCAAAGAGCTCACGTTGAGAACCATAAGGTAGAGACTATCCGGCAGTACCTTTTAGGCTGTGCTGTGCTTAGTTGCTCCTGTCTGACTCTTTGCGACCCCATGGGCTGTAGCCCTCAGGCTCTTCTGTCCATGGCGATTTTGCAGGCAAGAATACTGGAGTGGGTTGCCATGCCCTCCTCTAGGGGGTCTTCCCAACCCAGAGATCAAACCCAGGTCTTCTTCGTTGAAGGTGAATAACTTAACAATATGAACTACCAGGGAAAAGCAAGAATACTGGAGTGAGTAGCCTATCCCTTCTCCAGGGTATCTTCCTGATCCAAGAGTTGAACCGAGGTCTCCTGCATTGCAGGCGGATTCTTTACCTGCTGAGCACCAGGAAGGCTCCTCTTTTTTAGCCTTTTATTGGCTTTATGGACAATTAAATTACAGAAATGGCAAATGAGACAAGGTGGTTAAAAACATGTACTCTAGGACCAGACTACTATGTAATAAAGAACAGGTTACTTAACTTTTCTGGATCTCAGTTTCACCTCTAGGTAAATGGGACTGACATTAACACCTGTGTCATAGAGTTCTTATGTGGATTAAATTATTTGATACATATAAAGAATTAGAACAGTGCCTGGCACAAAGTAAGTGTTCTGTAAGTGTTGAATATTTGTTATTTATGCAGCAAATAACTGCATCTGTGTTCTTCCACATAGAAGAACTTTTGTTACTTTTGATCCTTGCCCTAGAACTAAGAGCAGATTATTTTGTTCTGGTTGGAAAAGCTTAGTTTATACCAGATCATGTATGATCATTTCTTATTCTGATTATAGTCTTCATTTTATGAGTGTAATTACTTGTTCTCATATTACTTTATATAGTTGAATATTTCGGTTTTACATTTAGAAATCTAACATAGTGCTTTGATGTCTAATTATCATATGGTTTTACTTTTGGTACACAAACATGCTACCTTTCTTATGTAACCCAGAAGCTATAGCTGGTGAGGTATTATACTATTATTTTATCTTCTTTCATGCGCATGTCATGTAAGACAGTGCATCTATCTGTGTGTGTATATATATAGTCTAGCCATTTGTCTACTAGAACATAATACAATCTTTAGAGCTGTGAAATTCAAAATTAATTTTAAAAATATCTGTGTATTACTAATGCCACATAATTCAATAATGAACCATTATCCAGATTTGTCTTTCAAGTTGCTTAATATGCAGTCAATAAGACAGAGCCGACAGTACATAATTATGGTTAGAAATGTTGTTGTTGTTGAGTTGCTCAGTCATGTCTGACTGTTGGTGACCCCATGAACTGCAGCACGCCAGGCTCTCTGTCCTCCAGTTTCTCCTGGAGTTTGCTCAGATTCATGTCCGTTGAGTTGATGATGCTATCTAATCATCTCATCCCCTGCTGCCCTCTTATTTTCTTGGCTTCAGTCTTTCCCGGCATCAGGGTCTTTTCCAGTAAGTTGGCTCTTCACATCAGGTGAACAAAGTATTAGAGCTTCAGCTTTATCATCAGTCCTTCCAATGAATACTCAGGGTTGACTTCCTTTAGGATTGACTGGTTTGATCTCCTTGCAGTCCAAGCGACTCTCAAGAGTATTCTCCTGCACTGTAATTAAAAAGCATCGATTCTTCAGCACTCAGCCTTCTTTATGATCCAGCTCCCATATCTACATGACTACCGGGAAAACCATAGCTTTGACCATACAGACCTTTGTGAGCCAAGTGTCATCTCTGCTTTTTAATACACTCTCTAGGTTTGTCATAGCTTTTCTTCCAAGGAGCAAGCANTACAGCATACTGACACATATATATGGAATTTAGAAAGATAGTAATGATGACCCTGTATGTGAGACAACAAAAGAGACACAGACATAGAGAACGGACTTTTGGCTTCTGAGGGAGTAGGAGAGGGTGGGATGATTTGGGAGAATGGCATTGAAGCATATATACTATTATGTAAGAAACGAGGCGCCAGTCTATGTTTGATGCAGGATGCAGGATGCTTGGGGCTGGTGTACGGGGATGATCCGGGGAGGCGTTGTGGGGTGGAGGGTGGGAGGGGGATTCGGGATTGGGAGCTTGTGTACACCTGTGGTGGATTCATGTCGATGTGTGGCAAAGCCAATAGAGTATTGTAAAGTAAAATTTAAAAAATAAATAAATAAATTTAAAAAAATAAAATAGTGGCAACTATTATTACTCTCACCTATTATTGACCACATATTAAATGTGCATTAATACTCCACATCTCATTTAAACAGTAATGGCACAAGACTACTTATCTGAAAAATTTTCTGGGTTTAGCAGTCTGGTTATAGGAGATTGGGGGTAGGGGTGGAATATGTCCTTTTGTCATTTGAGAAAGTTTTACCTAAAAACAGGAAATGAGGTAAAAAATTGGGCATCATGTTGTTTTCCCACTATCTAATGAGGGCACTGTTTAACAGATGCACCCTAAGAAATTTAGGAGAATATATTTTGTCCAGACTTTTAGTGAAGATACATGTTACATGTTAATTTATAGATGTTTGGTAGAAATACAAATAATTTCTGCTCATTTGCAAAGGTAACACTAGGAGTTATAGTTCATTGTCTTGTAGGCATTTTGTATCTATTAGCAAATTCATTTTAATCATTCTTTTGGGTTATTGACTGTGTAACTCTATTTTTAAATCTTCTTTGCACCAGCCTTACAATCTTGCTGATTTGCTTATTACTTATCAAACTGATTAAAATATTTGATGATATGAAGTCTATATTTACATTAGAGTCATATTCTTAACTTTTAGTAAATGAAAGCAAATATTCTGGAGACATGGCCATTGCTGCTGTTGTTGGGACCAAGCAACAGCTGCAGTCCTTCCAAATATTACTAAAACTACCACATATTCTTCTGGATCCCAGAGCTGACAGCTGCTGCAGCTGAATGTACTACTAGAAGCAGAAAAACAATAGCTTTTCTCTTCCGTCCAACTTCCCAGCACTCTGCAGAGCCAGCGGAGCCTTCTTTTGCACAAGGTAACCAAAAGAAGATTGGCCAGAGTCCAGAAAGTTTGTATATTTCTTGCTAACTATGATATTTGGAAGAAGACAAAAAGGAAGAGATGGAATTGAGAACTAAATGGCAAATAACTAAAACAAGAACAAATAAATGTAAATGGAAGGGGGCACTAAAAATACTTCCTATATTATCTGTAAGTACATGGAAGGCAGATTAATTATAAATCCTATTTATAAGAAATATAAGTGCAGAGAAGTTAAGTAACTCACCCAGAATCACACAGCTTTTATGTGTTAGAACTGGGATTTGGATGTAGGCTTAATTCTAAGACTGACTATTTTCCCACTAGGCTATATTGCCTCCTACCTTACAAGGTGGGAGACAAACAAGAATAGTTGCTAGTTCAATAGGGTAGTAAGTATTGAGAAAATTATAAACAAAAACTGATGGATCCAGGGTGGTGGAAATCCAGGAACGAGCAATATTTGGAAATCTGAGCAAGCAGGCAAAAATTTGTGGCCCTTAAGACATCCCAATCCATCATTCCAAAACTTTGATTCCAGTTCCAGACTTTAGAGAACTTAAGGAAAAACGAAGGGGAAAAGATGAGGTATTAATTACTACATAGAAATTCAGTCACAGAACAAATCAAGAATTCTTTATTAGCTAAGTCACAGGATCAAGGTTAGAAAGCTACAGGGTTCAAGCTATACGATTTAATTAACTAACTGAAGTCTGTATTGGAAATTCCAGAAGATATCATAATTGCATCTTAGATGGTTATTTTTTCACCTCCCTGTCATCATTCTATAATGATTAAGGATAGGATGAACTTAGATGAGTGTTTGCTCTCCCCAGAGAATTGGCACTAAAGGCTTGCTCATCATCTGCCTCGTCTCTGATAATATACATGAAACTCTAATAAGAGAATGAGCTTAAAATACAGGAGAATGTGTACATACCCAATTCAACTTTAGAGAATGCTGATCAGTGAGATTTTTTTTTTATATTTTATTTCCTTTTTATTTATTTATTTTTTAAACTTTATTTTACTTTACAATACTTTATTGGCTTTGCCATACATCGACATGAATCCACCACAGGTGTACACGAGCTCCCAATCCTGAATCTCCCTCCCACCTCCCACCCCACAACGTCTCTCTGGATCATCCCCGTGCACCAGCCCCAAGCATCCTGCATCCTGCATCGAACATAGACCAGCACCTTATTTATCATTCACACACTCATTAATTCATTTAAACACATAAATTAATCACTGGACTAAATCCTGGGAACACAAAGATGAATCAAACTCATTCCTTGCCTTTCGGATTCTTATCAACTGGAGGAGCCAAACATGTGTTGGCAGCTATCTGTACTATAAAGCAGAATTAAATAAATAAGTAAAGAATTGCAGGATAAGAGAAAAGAATGGCTCAAATTCTGAGGGGTGAGGCAGGCTGCTTTGTGGTGATTCTTTTTTTTTTTAATTAATTAATTTATTTTTTGATTTGACTTTACAATACTCTATTGGGTTTGCCATACATCGACATGAATCCACCACAGGTGTACACAAGCTCCCAATCCCGAATCCCCCTCCCACCTCCCACCCCACAACGTCTCTCTGGATCATCCCCGTACACCAGCCCCAAGCATCCTGCATCCTGTATCAAACATAGACTGGTGATTCGTTTCTTACATAATAGTATATATGCTTCAATGCCATTCTCCCAGATCATCCCGCCCTCTCCTACTCCCTCTGAGGCCAAAAGTCCATTCTCTATGTCTGTGTCCTTTTGTTGTCTCACATACAGGGTCATCATTACTATCTTTCTAAATTCCATATATATGTGTCAGTATGCTGTATTGGTGTTTTTCTTTCTGGCTTACTTCACTCTGTATAATAGGCTCCAGTTTCATCCATCTCATTAGAACTGATTCAAATTTATTCTTTTTAATGGCAGAGTAATACTCCATTGTGTATATATGCCACAGCTTGCTTATCCATTCATCTGTTGATGGACATCTAGGTTGTTTCCATGTCCTGGCTATTATAAACAGTGCTGCGATGAACATTGGGGTACATGTGTCTCTTTCAATTCTGGTTTCCTTGGTGTGTATGCCCAGCAGTGGGATTGCTGGGTCATAAGGCAGTTCTATTTGCAATTTTTTAAGGAATCTCCACACTGTTTTCCACAGTGGCTGTACTAGTTTACATTCCCACCAACAGTGTAAGAGGGTTCCCCTTTCTCCATACCCCCTCCAGCATTTATTGCTTGCAGACTTTTGGTGATTCTTATTTAAAGCAGGATTACACTACATATATGAGAATTGTGTGTATTTTAAAAAATTTGTATTTTGAGGACACTAGGAAATGCGGATGTACCACTTCTTTTAATAGCTGTTTTTGCACTTTTAAATTTACATTGCTTGCCCAACACCACACACACACACACACACACACACATACACACAATTGTTTTTGAAGTGGGGTGAAGTGAGGAGTGAGATGAACAGATGTCTTGTATTTTTTGGTTAATATAGTATTATTCTGATTGATATTTTTAGGATAAGCATGAAATATCTTTATAATAAATGATCTTTCATAAAAAATATTTCCCCTTCTCTAGATCAATATGATTCTGACAGGAAAAGCATGGTTGGACTAGGGGTAGAGGAAAGGAAATGGAAGACAGTATACAGTTTTGAAGCAAAGAATTATAGAACTTGAGGATAATGTGTTGGGTCCTAAGGGCTTGAGTATTCAGAAATCTTTTAACAGAAAGCAATAGAAAACTGGACTTAATCTGGCTTAAGCACAAAGTGGAATAATTATCCAAAGTAACTGAAAAGTCCAGAGGAGATGTCTTTTTTCAGGCATAGCTGAATCCAGGTGCTTAAGTACTAAATTCAGAAATAATGGCTTGGCCAAAGTGTGGCCTTTTGGGCCACTTTGGAAAAAGACCTTATGGAATATTTCAAACAAAGTTTTTGATCAACCCAATATTTATTTCTTCATTTCTTGCCTCTACTTTTCTATAGCTGGGCTTATTTTCAGACATGCAAATGGTACTGGCAGCCCCAGGCTAATATCCAACTGCATATTACCTGAATAGAAATAAATATTTATATTTCCCCAGATTCTAACAGAAATCTCAGAGCCAGCTCTCTTTAGTCTGACTTCAGCTATGCCCCTGTGAAGACTTGCTGGTTCGCTGGGAGCTGAGGGCTGCATTCATTGCACTTGCCTCATTTTCCCACTTCAAGAATGTCTTCCCCTGAAAATAAGACATGAGCAAAAAGTCAGAAGGGGGAATAGATTATGGGCAGAAAGCACAACAGAAAAGTTATGTTAAGGGATTTTTGGATTTAAGGAATAGAGGTATGAAATCTTCAATAAAGCCCTTAACATAGTGAGAAATGAGAAAGTCCAGCTAATGACACACAACTACAGTGTGGGGAATGATGTGTTCCCTGCATGCATGACAAAAATGACTTCGGACACCACAGTAGATGATGAGTTATTCATAAGAAAATATCACTCTGGTTGTTTCCAGGAGAGTAAGAAATCATATTGCAAGTTATGAATACATAGTCCCAAAGCAGGTAATTTGCTTATAAGGTGATCCTTCCGTATTAGGAGAATGAGAAGTGCATGCAGATGACCCAAAGACTCACTGTCACTGAAACATGTAACTATTTTTCTTTAAATTAATCAGAATGTGCTGTTTGCCCATGAGCAGCAGCTTATCTTCTCAGAACTTTCTTTCTAGTTCCTTCTTCTGCTTATTCATTCTTCTCCCTCACCCCTGTTATTGATTAGCTAAAATGACATTATTTTTGGTATTACTGCAGAGTCTTGTAAAGTGAGTAGTATATGCTTCCATTTGGCATCTGCCTTTTTTGGCTGATTTTGAGCCTACGTCTCTATCACCTTGGTTTCAGTCCTGAGTGCTTTTTTCTCTCTGTTTCTTAATGTTGGTTTCAGCACTGGCAGCAGCTTTGTTGAAGGGGGCTAAGAACTGTGTGTCTGCTAAAGCATTTCTCATAAGGGAGTGTGCCAGAAAGAAATCTGAAAGACTGAAAACACATTCACACACAATTATGGAATAGAATCTGGGCTCACCCATTGCCTCACCATTTCCCCATCCGTGCCATCACTATGACTTCAGATATGAGGCTGGTTCATTAAGAGTTGCCATAGTTTTGTTACTCATTGAAGTCTAGAATATATAAAGTATCATGCATTATGTAGATTAATTATAGGAGAATAAATACACCATGCTCACATTTGTATATTCTTCACTGTCTTGATTTTCTGTCTAGATACCTGTTGTGGAGGGGATGTGGGATTGAATGACATGAGCTTAAGATTCCTTTCAACATATTTAATACTGAAATTCCAATGGATCTATGATTTTATGAATTCACATCAAAATCTAGCTTTGCTTTATTCATCAGTGAAAACAGAGATAACTTCTTGCCACTCCTAAGGTGTTACACTGTTTTTTAGAAAATAAATCACAGAATGTTGGCTGTAGTATCATGAATAGTTAGAAATAAAATAAATTTGTCAAAATAAATAAACAAGTTTTGCTTTATGAGCTAGTGTTCTTTAATTTTTAACCATATTTCTATATGATGAATTGTAAACACCTTAATATCTAGGAATGCTCCTTGTTATTAATTAGGAATGGCAAGTGGATATAATACAGCATTTTATACTGTTACATTTTTACCTCAGTATTGGTTCCAACTTTGGTTGCTTTTACCAGATGGGCAGCCTTGAATAATAAATATTAACCTCTCTAAGTCCTGGTCTCCCTTTTCCCAAAATAATGTAGCTACTAACTTAGCACAATTGTACTCATCTCACACACAAGTAAAGTAGTGCTCAAAATTCTCCAAGCCAGGCTTCAAACAATACATGAACTGAGAACTTGCAGATGTTCAAGCTGGTTTTAGAAAAGGCAGAGGAACCAGATATCAAATTGCCAATATCCGCTGGATCANTTACTTTGCCAACAAAGGTTGGCCTAGTCAAGGCTATGGTTTTTCCTGTGGTCATGTATGGATGTGAGAGTTGGACTGTGAAGAAGGCTGAGCACCGAAGAATTGATGCTTTTGAACTGTGGTGTTGGAGAAGACTCTCGAGAGTCCCTTAGACTGCAAGGAGATCCAATCAATCAATCCATTCTAAAGGAAATCAGTCCTGGGTGTTCTTTGGAAGGACTGATATTGAAGCTGAAACTCCAGCACTTTGGCCACCTCATGAGAAGAGTTGACTCGTTGGAAAAGATCCTGATGTTGGGAAGGATTGGGAGCAGGAGGAGAAGGGGACGACAGAGGGTAAGATGGCTGGTTGGCATCACCGACTTGATGGATATGAGTTTGGGTGGACTCCAGGAGTTGGTGATGGACAGGGAGGCCTGATATGCTGCATTTCATGGGGTCGCAAAGAGTCGGACACAACTGAGAAACTGAACTGAACTTAGCATATACGGCAGGATATTTTGAACACTAATCACAGAAATGTAGATTAAAAGATTTTGCTAAATTATAAGCTACATATAATTTTAAAATATAAAGTATATACAGCTATAGGATTTGGTTTGAATGCAGACCATAAACTCTTTAAGAGTAAGGATATAGTCTATTTTATTTGTAACAGTGACTGGCATAATAGAATAGATACTCAATAGATACAAATAAATAATTGTAAATGGATAGTGAATGCCTACATCTAGACTACTTAACACTAGGCCAGTATTATAGATTGAATTATGTTTTGCTCAAAAAGATAACACTGGGACCTCAAAATATGACCTTATTTGGAAATAAGGTTATACCAGATTAAGTTGGGCCCTAATCTAATGACTGATGTCCTTATGAGAAGAGAGAAATCTGGATTCAGAAACAGAGAAGACCATGCGAAGACAGATGGAAATATTGAAGCGGTGCATTAACAAGACAGTGAATGCCAGCAACCACTAGAAACTAGAAGAGTCAAATAAGCATCCTCCCCCAGAGCCTTCAGAAAGATCATGGCCCTGCCAACACCTTAATTTCAGACTTCTAGCCTGTGAGAGAATGCACTTCTGCTGTTTTAAACCACTTAGTTTGGTTTTGTTTTGGCAGCCTTAGGAAAAAGATAAGTCAGGATCCTGAACAATGTGGCACATATTTGTGATGATGAAAGCGATCACTGCTTGATTTCAGTCTTCATATTTAGAAGGTTTATTTGAAGAGAATTTGATTTATCTTGATTTATATGAATGCCTGGAACAATTAACTATCACAACAGAGTTTTCTCTACTATTGTAAGAGAAAACAGCAATATCTTCTAAGTATTATTAGTAATCATTCTGTTTTGGGTAATTTTAAATCCACCCAACTGTCTAAATCGCCTGTTTTCTGCTAAACTATTACTTCTATCTAAATTATTTCTCAACAAACACTATCAATACTTAGATGTTAACAGTTCTTCGATTCCTAAAAGATAGATGGTTTATTATTGTACATGTGATATTTGCAGAAAGAAATATTCTCTGCCATATACAATTTTCTTGCTATAGTCTGTTATTTGCATAACTGGCATAGTCAACTACTGCTTGCCTATAGAGTTTAAATTCAGTGTGCTTGTGGGCTATGGGGAAACTCTATCTCAAAATATTTAGTGAGCACACAGAAATGTGAAACCTGGAATAGACTTCTAAGAGAGATTACTTTTGGCCCACAGATTTCGCAGAGCAATGGAACTGGTGCATCTATGTTGTGGATATCATTAAATGATAAATGATATATTTGTTGTTGACAATTTTAAGCTCCATATCAACCGCTTATAATCATCGTTAGGATACAACCCTTCCCATTTTCCCAAAATCTATAAAATATACTTGTGATTCAAAAATCATTTTATGAGGTATTCCAACTCTTCAATTTAGTCTTTTCATAGGATCACATACTTTACATTGGAAAATCCCTAATGGATATTTCTTTCTTTTTATTTGCAAGACACTTCCGAATTATTATACAAATATGAAAAGTTTTCTTTTCGAAGTTCATCATAGGACAGAAAGTATAGCAACTTCTATCTGGCTGCTGCTGCTGCTGCTGCTAAGTCGCTTCAGTCGTGTCCGACTCTTTGCAACCCCATATACGGCAGCCCACTAGGCTCCTCTATCCCTGGGATTCTCCAGGCAAGAACACTGGAGTGGGTTGCCATTGCTTTCTCCAATGCATGAAAATGAAAAGTGAAAGTGAAGTCACTTTCACTTCTATCTGGGCACCTAATTAATATTCAAGAACATTTCAAATATGCCAGGATTTAGCATGAATTATGCATTGTTTTAGATTTTTATAATCTCCTTATTTTCTTTGAAATATGTGCTATAAATCCTGCTCTGATTCCTCTAGTTTCTGAAATAACATTTTTATTTGAATCATTTTTCTGTTCTAGCTTTTTTCCAAGGAGCAAACACAGTATGATGATTTGTTAAAATTAGAATGAAGCTTTTTAAAAACCTCAAAACACCATAAGTCGCACAAAGTTGTTTTTGTTGTTTTTCTTTATGTGCATAGGTGCCAGTACTGTGTAATGGCATTTTATTTTTAACTTTTTGTGCACAGGATCGTCTAAGGTTTGCTCAAATATGTTAGGTTTCATTTTCTTGGACTCCTTTAGTCAGAAAAGCAAGAGTCTCCATGCCAATAGCCAAGCTGACCCCAGTAAACTCCATTAAAAATATAGCATATTATTGTATTTTTGTCTCAACAGCCAATGTCAAACAATGGTAAAGCTTTCTTTTTCATGTTATTTTGGAGACATCCATTTACCTGTACCTGGAACTCTAGGCAAATGCATTGTGCAAGATACTCCAGTTAAAAAGTGGGACAAGGATAATGTCAGATAGAGTGGGAAGAGTGTTTTATAATTTATTATTAGTATGATTATTAGTTTGTCATTTAAAAAACACTGCCTTAAAAACATTTGCTATAATGCTATCATTCAAAGAAATACTTGCATCATCCATATTTTGGCAGGAGAATATGAAAAAAATCATGTCTGGAAAATGAACAGTATATCTGATATTATAATTTCAAACTTTTTGTTTTGTTTAATCAATGCTGAAATAGATGAAGTTCTGCTTAATTTTCTCATTTTTGGAATCACATTAATAGATCAAAAAATTAGAGATGTTTTGATTAAACCATTATTCTTCCTGAAAAAGAAAGTATCTTTGGTAAGTTTTATTCATCAGAATTTAGCAAACTGGATTTTTAAAACCTATAGGCTTTGGTATAGAAAAAAATCTCAATTCATTAGATCATAAGAGTAATTGTGAGAGATATATTATGTAGATGTATTTTTGTAAGACTTTGTTTTGTTTTGCTTATATGAACTTTTCCATTAAATTGATTGTATATCCTTAAGTCACCTCTGTTTCACCATTTCTTTTGGTGTTCTAAAGTATATGATCATTTATCCAAAATTTAAGCTGTTTAAAGACAAAAAGGCATAGTAAAACCTTAGCCAAAATTAATCTCTTCTAGTTCTTAAATGTCAGCCAAATTATACAGGTATATATTTCTAATAAACTATGAAGTGCAAGAGTATTCTTCAAAATCTGCTCACCACTTCTTCATTCCAGAAGACCTTATGTCAAAATCCATTTTTCCTGTTGTTTTTTGGCCTGTGTTACCCTTGGTTTCTACTCTGCTCCATTTTTATTTTTTTCATCTTTATAGGTAAAGATTACCAGACTTAAAGAGGTTTAAATAACTTGTAATTTACAAGTTACTTAAATAACAAATAATTTTTTGATGGCGTCTTTAAGATTTTTCTATGTACAGTATCATGTCATCTGCAGACAGTGAGAGGTTTACTTCTTCTTTTCCAATCTGGATTCCTTTTATTTTTCTTCTCTGATTGCCATGACCAAGACTTCCAAAACCATGCTGAATAGCAGTGGTAAGAGTGGGCACCCTTGTCTTGTTTTTCACCATTGAGAATAAAAATTGCTGTTGGTTTGTCATATACGACTTTTATTATGATGAGGTATGTTTCTTCTTTGCCTACATTCTGCAGAGTTTTTATCATAAATGAGTGTTGAATTTTGTTGAAAGCTTTCTCTGTGCCTATTAAGATGATCATACGGTTTTTACCTTTCAGTTTGTTAATGTAGTATATCACACTGATTGACCTTGCATCCCTGGGATATAGCCCACTTGATCATGATGTATGATCCTTTTAGTGTGTTGTTGGATTCTGTTTGCTAGAATTTCATTGAGGATTTTTTCATGTTCATCAGTGATATTGGCCTGCATTTTTTAAAAATATCTTCATCTGGTTTTGGTATCAGGATGATGGTGGCCTTGCAGAATGAGTTTGGGAGTTTAGTAAAGTTGCAGGATATAAAATTAATACACAGAAAGCTCTTGCATTACTATACAGTAACAGTGAAAAATCAAGAAGAGAAATTAAGGAAACAATCCCATTCACCACAAAGAGAATAAAAT
Source organism: Neotragus pygmaeus (assembly GCA_006410875.1). NCBI lineage: Eukaryota > Metazoa > Chordata > Mammalia > Artiodactyla > Bovidae > Neotragus > Neotragus pygmaeus. The sequence goes on along the minus strand of SJYV01046296.1, from coordinate 5,002 downwards.
AACAAAAATAATTTTTTAAAAAGTAACAAAAAGGATAAAATACCTAGGAATAAACCTACCTAAAGAGACAAAAGACATGTATGCAGAACACTATAGGACACTAATAAAGGAAATCAAAGATGACACAAACGTATGGAGAGATATACCATGTCCTTGCATTGGAAGAATCAATATCGTGAAAATGATTCTACTACCCAAAGCAATCTAAAGATTCAATTGCAAACCCTATCAAAATACCAGTGGTATTTTTCATAGAGCTAGAACAAAATTTAATGATTTGTATGGAAACACAAAAGACTTAAATAGCCAAAGAAATCTTGAGAAAGAAGAATGGAGCTGGAGGAATCAACCTTCCTGACTTTAGACTGTACTAGAGAGTTACAGTCATTAAGACAGTATGGAACTGGCACAAAAACAGAATTACAGACCAATGGAACAAGACAGAAAGCCCAGAGATAAACCCATACACCTATGGGTACCTTATCTTTGACAAAGGAGGTAATAATATACAATGGAGATAAGACAGTCTCTTCAATAAGTGGTGCTGGGGAAAGTGGACAGCTAGCTACATGTAAAAGAATGAAACTAGAACACCTCTTAACACCACACACAAAAATAAACAAAATGGATTAAAGACTTAAATGTAAGGTCAGAAACTATAAAGCTCTTAGAGGAAAACATAGGCAGTAAGCTCTTTGACATAAATCACAAGATTCTCTTTGATCCACCTCCTTGAGTAATGGAAATAAAAACAAAAAATAAACAAATGGGACCTAATTAAACTTAAAAGCTTTTGCACAGTGAATGAAGCAATAAACAAGATTAAGAAACAGCATTCAGAATGGGAGAAAATAATTGCTAAGGAAACAATTGACAAAGGATTAATCTCCAAAATATATAAGCAGCTTGTACAGCTCAATATCAGAAAAATAAACAGCCCAATCAAAAAATGGATCAAAAATTAAAAAACAGACATTTATCCAAAGAAGACATACAGATGGCCAATAAACACGTGAAAAGATGCTCGATTTCACTAATTATTAGAGAAATGCAAATCAAAACTACAATGAAGTATTACCTCACACTAGTCAGAATGGCCATCACCAAAAAATCTATAAACAATATATGCTGGAGATGATGTGGAGAAAAAGGAACTCTTGTGCACTGTTGGTGGGAATGTAAACTGATACAACCATTATGGAGAATAATATGGAGAGTCCTTTAAAAAGTAGGAATAAAACTACCATACGACCCAGGAATCCAACTACAAGGCATATACCCTGAGCAAACCAAAACTGAAAAAGACACACATACCCCAATGTCCACTGTGGCACTAAGGAAATGGCAACCCACTCCAGTGTTCTTGCCTGGAGAATCCCAGAGATGGGGCGGCCTGGGCTGCCGACTATGGGGTCGCACAGAGTCGGACAGGACTGAAGTGACTTAGCAGCAGCAGCAGCAGCAGCAGCACATGAAAGCAACCTCTATATCCATTGACAGATGAATGGATAAAGAAGCTATGGTCATATGTACAATGGAATATTACTCAGCCATAAAAAGGAAAGCATACGATCCAGGAATCCCACTACTGGCCATATGCCCCGAGAAAACCATAATTCTAAAATACACATGTACCCCAATGTTCATTATAGCTCTATTTACAATAGTTAGGACATGGAATGGAGAAGGCAGTGGCAACCCACTCCAGTACTCTTGCCTGGAAAACCCCATGGGCAGAGGACCCTGGTAGGCTGTAGTCCATGGGGTCACTACGAGTTGGACATGACTGACTTCACTTTCACTCTTCACTGTCATGCACTGGAGAAGGAAATGGCAACCCACTCCAGTGTTCTTGCCTGGAGATCCCAGGGGTGGGGGACCTGGTGGGCTGCTGTCTCTGGGGTTGCACAGAGTCAGACACGACTGAAGTGACTTAGCAGCAGGACATGGAAGAAATCTAGATGTCCATCTAGAGATAAATGGATGGAGAAGATGTGGTACATATACAATGGAATATTACTCAACCATAAAAAAGAACGAGTTAGAGTCAGTTTTAGTGATGTGGATGAACCTAGAGCTGGTTACACAGAGTGCAGTAAGTCAGAAAAAGAAAAACAAATACCACATGTTAACACATATATATGGTATCTAGAAAAATGGTACTGATGAACCATTTGCAGGGAAGAAATGGAGATGCATATGTAGAGAATGGATGATGAACATAGTACAGTAAGGAGACAGTGGGAAGAATGGAGAAAGTAGCATCAATATATATACACTATCATGTGTAAAATAGATAGCTGGTGAGAAGGTGCTTTATAATACAGGGAGCCTAGCCTGGTGCTCTGTGATGACCAAGAACCGTGGGGTGTGAGGAGGGGAGGGAGGCTCAAGAGGGAAGAGATATTTGTATAATTATTGCTGACCTGCATTGTTGTACAGCAGAAACCAATACAACATTGTAAAGCAATTTTCTTTCAATGGGGAAAAAAAAAAAAAACTTGCCCAAAGTTGCAAAACTAGGAAGTGTTAACACCAGTCTGACACCTAAACTCTTACTCTTTCTTCTCTTTCAAAAACTCCTCCAGCAAGAGTGATTCCATGTACACTTACATGCTGGTTATTGAAAGTAAATATATTAGAACAATGCTTCTCAAATGTTAATGTTCCTACACATAGACTAGTGACGTTGTGAAACTGTGTATTCTGACTCAGGGAGGCCTGATCTGTATTTCTCACTACCTCCCAGGGGTTGCCAAGGCTCCTGTATTTTCAGTAGGAAGGCCTGTATAATATAGCAGATGTTTGATGTTATTAATAAAGCTACTATTGGATTTTGCTTACTACTTTTCTTGTAAACACTCCATAGATTTTAGTGTATATTATCTTATTCATTCTTAAATATTTTTAAGTGATGATCACAAGTCAAATATTTTGAATTTATTGTTAAAATAAATGAGATTCAAATAACTTAATAATCAGGATTATTGGCTAATTTGTCAGTTCCTCATGTCCTTAGTGGAAATGGTGAAGCCATAATTAATAAATGAATTGAATATGATCTATTCCAATAGGTCATTTTCTCAAGAGATACAATGGGAATTATGTGGACAATTTTGAACATGTATTGCCCCTCCAACATTTTTATCTAGGTGAAAATGCATTCAAGAAATATGACAAACAACCTTGAAGGAGATACAAATTCTCAAGGGGTAGACAGAATAACAGGTATGACAGTAGGAAGGGGGCTGTTCTTGAAGAAGTACAGGGTGGGGACAGAGTTTCATGAACCAGACAAAGTTAAGTTGGAATCATGGCTTGCCAGTTACTAAGCATATGACTTTGGGTAAAGTCATTTATCCTTGCTAAGTTTAGTTTTCTAATCAGTAAATATCTACCTTGCAATATTATTGTTATAATATAACAGAATGATGGATGTAAAAGGACCTGACACAGAGTAGGCAAGCCATAGATTGATATCCTTTTCTCATTTCTGTGTGAAGTTGAGCTGCTAAGTGCAGATTGATTTTAGGCATACATTCTTGAGGGGGTTTTCCCAGCTTTTTCTTTCCTGTCCCTTCTTTGGAGTTTCTGTTCAGTTGTCCTTAGGCCCAAAAAGCATCAAAGAACAATGTCTAGTAGAATTAATCCAATCCTAGACAAGGCACTCTCAGTGTTATCTGGGTCACTCAACATCCCATTTATATTTGCACATACATTATGATACTGTGGGTCATAAATATTTTACCAATTAATGCAGTTGGGAATAGGCCCATCACCATAGTCATTAAGTTAAGTCTGCTCGGTTTGGTCAAAAAGCATTACTTGACATACTTGTGCAAAATAAATCTTGTATGTGTTTTTGATGTAGAGAGAAGTTTAATGCAGAAAGTTTAAACAACAACCAATTAAAATTCTGAAAATAATGAATTTTGCCATTTTTTAAAGCAAATCCTTTGGTGAATTTATATTAGCATTTGATATTTAGATCTTTAGTCCTAGTTAGCACAAACAAAGTTTCTCAGCACCAACCTCCACTTTCCCAAATCTCTGATAACCAAAGGTAGTAAGTACTTCAGAGCTATTTTAGACACCATTTTAACCAGTAAGTAATGAAGCATGAAGGCTTCCCTGGTGGTGCAGAGGTTAAAGTGTCTGCCTGCAATGTGGGAGACCTGGGTTCAATCCCTGGGTTGGGAAGATCCCCTGGAGAAGGAAATAGCAACCCACTCCAGTATTCTTGCCTGGAGAATCCCATGGATGCAGGAGCTTGGTGGGCTAGAGTCCACGGGTCACAAAGAGGGACTTCACTTTCACTTTCACTTTCAATGAGGCATGAAGAGCAGGGTGGAGGTAGGAAGTTAGGTCTAGGAGTCTTCAACATGCTCAGCAATATGGCAAAGTGATTTGAAAGTTCCTATCTTGATACTATTTGGGGAGACAATGGGAATTTTTCAGCCTCTGAATCAAGGGGTTTGAAATGAAATAACCTTTCTGGGAAGATACATTCATCTCTATAGATAGGATGGTAGCAGGGCCTATTTTAGAGCTTTTGGTCTGTGGATAAGGTAGGTGTTTCTGGGTGTCCAACAGCCGAGAGAATACAATATCACTAAATACATTTCCTACTTCTAATTAACTGATTTCTCTATTTCTTTAATAGCCATTATTCTTTACCTTCCTTCATCTCCATGGTTATCTAGCCTGGATTCCACAGCCCAGTATCACAATGAGTCCCTGACCCCTCTCCTCTGTAATACATCTCCCTGACAAAATCCCATTCTGTATGAACCCATCACCATATTTGTTGAACCTTCACCAGAGCAGCTAAGTACATGGCAGAGAAAAACTACACTGCTGGATAGACTTAAATTGTTCATTTGCCTCACCTCAGTCCTTGACACAGCCCAGAAATCTCTTCTGTTTTTTTTTTAATTTATTTATTTTAATTGGAGGCTAATTACTTTACAATATTGTATTGGTTTGGCCATACATCAACATG
>SJYV01046295.1:10092-31273 GCA_006410875.1 Neotragus pygmaeus | reverse complement strand
CCCACCCACACAAACACACACAGCACACGCAGAGGAAGTATTCCATTGGTTTAATGTACCCATTTAAAAAAAATTAAATATGCCTGGTTGTTTTGTGCATTTTTGTTGTAATAAATAGATAATATAAAGTTCACATTTTTGTTGTAATAAATAGATAATTTAAAGTTCACCGTTTTAACCATTTTAAAATGTACAGTTTAAAAATTGTACATTAAATACAATTGAAATGTACAATTTTCTAAGCACAATTAAAACTGTACATTAAGTGCATTCATGATGTTGTGTAACCATCCCTACTATCAGTCACCAAAACTTTTCCATCACCCCAAGGAAACTCTGTCCTCATGAGCAATAACCCCCATTCTCCCCTCCCCCTACTGCTGGTAACCACTAACCTGCTTTCTGTCTCTATGAATTTGCTTATTCTAGATAGCTCACGTAAGTGGAATCATACAATGTTTGCCCTTTTGTGTCTGGTTTACTTCATTTAGTGTAGTGCGTTCAAGGTTCCCCTACATTATAGCATGTATCAGAACTTCATTCCTTTTTTATGACTGAATAATATTCCATTGTACATATAAATCACCTTTTGTTTATCCATTTATTTATTGACAGATGCTTGCCTTTTTTCCACATTTTGGCTGTTGCAAATATTGCTGCTATGAACATTGGTGTACAAGTATCTGTTGCAGTTTCTGTTTTCAATTGTTTTGGGTATGTATCTAGGAGTTGAATTGCTGGTCATATTGAATTCAATGTTTAAGTTTTTTAGGAACTGCCAACAGTTTTCCACAGTAGCTGGGCCATTTTACATTCCCACCAGCAGTTTGAAGGGTTCAGATTTCTCCAAGTCTTTGTCAACGCTTGTTATTTTCTTGGTTTGGTTTGGTTTTGGTTTTTAAAAAGTAGCCATCCTAGTGAGCATGAAGTGGTATCTCCCTGTGGTTTCAATTTACATTTATCTGATGACTAATGATGCTGAGTATGCTTTCAAGTGCTTATCAGTCACTTGTATATCATCTCAGAGAGATGTCTATTTGGGCCCTTTGCCTGGTTTTCAGTTTGGTTATGTTTTTACTGGTGAGTTTGAGTTCTTGATATATTCTGGATATTAATCCCATATCAGATATATAATTTGCAAACATTCTCTCCACTCTGTGGGCTTCCTTTTCACTCTCTTGATGGTGTATTTTGATATACAAACGTTTTTAATTTTGATGAAGTCCAATTTATCTTCTTTCATATGTGCAAAGCCTATGCTTTTGGTGTTACATTTTAAAAATAATTGCTATGAAGATTTTCCCTCAGCGTATTCTTCTAAGAGTTTCATAGTTTTAGCTCTTAAATTTAGGCTTTTGATCCATTTTGAGTTAATTTTTGAACACAGTATGAGGTGTGGGGCCAACTTCATTCTGTTCCATGTGGCTATCCAGTTTTTCCAGTACCATTTGTAGAGAAGATTGTCCTTTTCCTACTGAATGATCTTGGCACCTTGGAAAATCAGTTAACCATAGGTACAAGGGTTTATTTCTGGGATCTCTTTTGTGTTCCTTTGGCTTCTGTGTCTATCTTTTATGCCAGTCTCACAACTGTTTTTGATTATCATGGCTTTGTAGTATGTTCTGAAATCAAGAAGTGTGAGACTTCCAGCTTTGTTCTTTTGTATCATTGTTTTTGGCCGTTTGGGGTTCTTTGAAGCTCCATATGAATTTGAGGATGGGCTTTTCTATTTCTGTATCAAAAAATGCTGCTGAGATTTTTATAGAAATTGCATTGACTCTGTATGGTGGTGTGTCCCTGCTGTATCTTCTTCCACTCTACTTTTAAGATCCACCCATGTTGCTACGTGAACATTGGGTCTGCTCTGTCGTATCTTAACTTCTGCTGCTCACTCATGGTCACCCATTCTCTGCCTTGAGGGACGTATGGTTCCTCCTGGTTTCCCAGGAGCACAACAAAGCTCATTCATAAGAATCTCCATGATATCTCCATGCGATATAGTTGTGCACTTATCTGTGTGATAGAATCGTGATTTGCTAACACTTATAGACCCTTTCCTAAAGGCCAGGTGCTGTGTGAGCACTTTGTATGATTCTCTCATTCTATTAGTATAGTAACAACTCTATGGAAAATGTATTAGTATTATTGCCACTTTATGTATGAGGGAATGAAGGCTCAGAGAAGGCTCAGTTAGGAAACATCAGGGCCAGAATCTGAACACACGCCAGTCTGGCTCTGGCACCTGTGAACTGCATCCCTGTGCTCCAAAGCTGGACCCCCTGTGGGACATAGGGCCTGGCTTACAGTCCCTCCAGCTCCCCTCCATGCTGATTGCATGCCAACTGCCCAGTGAATACTTGGGCCTTGGGGACCTGGGACCCAGAGAGGGGAAGGCACCAACCGAAGCTCACCAACAGCAGCTGAAGGAGCAGTGAGGCCCGGAACCCAGGCAGTGTGAGCCCTGCCCATCAGGGTGCTGCAGGCCAGCGGTCAGGAGAGGGGTCACAGTGCACACATCTCCTTCAGCGAAAGGCCCTTCTGGCAGCCCATAAATCCGCCTGGACCCTGCTTATCCTGTTTACTGGATTAGCGGACTGGGCGTCTCCCTATAAATCATCCAGGGTGATTTACGGGGAGGCCCTGGAAGGTCTGAAGGCCCGGCTGACGCGGGTCCCCGGGGAGGGGTAGATAAGTGCCGCCTGCCCGCCCAGCCCACCACCCCCCTTCCCAGGGAGGGCTGGTAACGGGGGCCTCTTGCTCTACCACCCCCACCCAGAGTGAGTCACTCCACGTTCCTATTCAGATCTGCTCCTCTTCTTGCAGGCTTCTGGCCCAGTTTAAAAGTTCCAAAGACAAAGCTTCTGGTGCTTTTAGGCCCATCTCCATCAAATAGTGCAAAGTAAGGATGATGAAATATGATAGGCAAGCTGCGAAACAACAAAGAAGCCAAACTGAGAAAACCGAGATTGCAAGCTATATTAGATAAAATGCAGTGCTAACTTAGACCGTGTGCCAGGCACCTCTACACCTTCATTCAACGTGAATCATCATGCTACATCACAATAGACCTATAAGATGGGTACTGTGATTATCCCCATATCCCCACAGACAAAACCACTGAAACACAGAGAGGTGAACTGACTTAACCAGGGACAAGGTCACAAAACATAAAGGTGTGATTCAAACCAGCAGTCTGACCCTGGAGCTGGGAGTTTAGTTCTTCCTTCTGCTCACTCAGTGCACAGGATGTGTGTTGGGGGGTGGCGGCATTGACTAAGGCAGTAAGTGGTGCAGCCTTTAAGAGATGGACTTTGCAGTTGGAAAGGCCAGGTTTAGGTCCTAGCTCTGTCACTTACAAGGTTGTGACATGGATGAGTCATTTAAATTCTCTTTGCCTCAGTTTTCCCTCAACTGTAAAATGGGCTGATAATAGCAAGTCCCTCCTAGAAGAGCAGACCCCCTTCTGTGTGTTTTGAGTAATAAATATATTAAAAATATGCTTTGCACAATGCCAAACATGTATTTAAGCATTCAATAAGTGTTAGCCTATGGATGAATCGATTTTTACCCTGAACCAAAGGTAGAGACTTGGATTTATACAAGGAACTCCAAAGAAGATGGACCATTAGAGTGCAGAATAAAGATCCAAACTAGAAAGGGTGGTGAGTTCTAATAGGAAGGACCAGAAACTTCCTAGAGAAGGAGGTTGAGACTTGAGCTGTGAAACTAACCAAGATTTCCTAAAACTATGAAAGTGAGGAATCACTGAGAGAGCTTCCTTAGCAAAAGTGTGTGGTGAGTGACAGAGGACACACTCTCAACTACCATCCCATACACGAATGGTTTGCACTTGTCTCTCCATATCAGTAGAGATAGCCTCTAATTCTTCACGAAGTCTCCCCCATGCCTCTCCATGACTGACTTGGTATATAGATAACAGTTCCCCAGTACATACTGTATTGATGGATGGGTGGATAGATGATGGATACATTGATGGATGAATGGGAGAGGTGAATGGATGGATAGATAGATAGATGGATGGAAGCAGAGATAAACAGAAAGACTAGACAGGTGAATAGGTGGGTGAGTGGATGGATGGATGGATGAGAGTATGGTTGAAGGTCAGGGACATGAGTGATGTCTGCCTAGTAAGTTTCCACCTCTGGGCCTTTCCTTTGGTGTTCTCTCTGCCTGGATTATTCTCCATGATATTCTCTTGGTTTAGCCCTCTCAATTCATTTACGGATCTGGCAAATGTCACTTCCTCAGGGAAGCCTTCCCTGACTACCCAATCTAAAATAGAACCTTCTCTGACTGCGTGCCCTCCTGTATTTTTTAACAGTATTTATCACTCCCTAGCTTAGTAGATATTTACTTGCTTATTTGTTCTCTCCCATCAAATGTAAGTTTACTGGGAGCAGCTGCTTTCTGTTTTACTCACTTCTCCATTGTCAGTACCTAGTACAAGACCTGGCACACAGTAGGCCCTCTGTATACATTACTGAATGAGTTGACCAGTGTAATAAGCAGCCAGGAGCAAGTGTGGGGTTCAATCCTGGAAATTTCTGAAACGTCTTTGCATCGTTGAAAAAGTCCTCCACCAATGATAATGCTGCTATTTTCTCTCATTTGTTTTCTTACAATTTACATGTCAGAAAGGACTTTCGCACACATATCTCATTTGCTTGCCTTTGAAGTAAGCAGGAAATACAGGTTGGTGTGTTTTGTTTTTCCACAACGGAAAGATCTTTGCAGATCACAAGGTGGTGTCAATTTTCCAATCGATGGGTAGGAAAAATAAAGTGAAATTCTTCCCATGAGCCTCTCAGTCTCCTCCCTGCTCTGAGATATTCACTGTCGAGAGTCTGGGGCAGCAAGAGTGGTGACCTGAAGGACTTCCCTGGTGATGCAGTGGTTAAGACTCTGTTCCCAGTGCAGGGGGCATGAGTTTGATTGCTGGTCAGGGAACTAAAACCAGCATGCCACATGGTGCAGCCAAAAAAAAAAAGAGCCAAGGCTTGAACTCTGAGGCTACATCCCTGTGACTCTGGAGCCTGTGCTCCCGCCCTGTACTTCTCACACCCCTTTGCTAGGTCTCTTCTCCTCAGGCAGCCCTGTCTTGCCCCCAGTGTTTCTACCTGACTGAGGGGAAGGCTTGGCCCAAAAGGGCTGCCACTGCCCTGCACCTCTCTTCAAGATTTCCCTGCTTCTTCATGTGCTGCCTTTCAACCATGACTCCCTCAGCCACCCACCCTGCCCTTTCTCCCTCCCTCTCTGCAAACTCTGAGGTCCACAAACATTCTCCAGGTTCCCTCATTCTCCAAAGAAAACCCTCCCCAGTTCTCTGTCTCCATCAAGCTACCACTTCCTCTTTCTCCTTTATTTCACTATTAGATTTCTTGGGGCCAAAGGATTCTATATGTCCTTTCTAGCCAGTGCCCCCACGAATGACCTGGTCATTGGATGGACCTGGATTTCAGCCCTCACTCTGCCATTGGATTATGGTGTGACCTTGAGCAAATCACAGAACTTCTCTGAGCAGTCATTGACTGCTGTCTCCCCAACCCTAGGACAATGCTGGCGTCTGTGGGCTTCCACATTAACTATCTGGTGGGTGAGCAGTTAGTGAATGCACTTCATTCACAAGGAGCCTCGCCTCCACATCACCCTTTGCAGCTCAGGCCCTCACTTCCTGAGATGGTCGTGCTGTGCGGTGCTTCGTCTCAGTCGTGTCTGGCTCTTTGTGACCCCATGGACTATAGCCCGCCAGGCTTCTCTGTCCATGGCGACTCTCCAGGCAAGAATACAGGAGTGGGTTGCCATGCCCTCCTCCAGGGAATCTTCCTGACCCAGGGATCAAACCCAGGTCTCCTGCATTGCAGGCGGATTCTTTACCGTCTAAGCCACCAAGGAAGCCCAAGAATCCTGGAGTGGGTAGCCTATCCCTTCTCCAGGGGATCTTCCCAACCCAGGGATCAAACTGGGGTCTTCTGCATTGCAAGCAGATNATCCCAGAAAAGCACAAAGAAAACAAACTGAAATATTCTTCTTGTCCTCTAGGTGGCACTGTTAACCATAGGATGTTTCTTTCCAGCCCTGCAATTTGATCTCTTAAGGCTGGAAAGAATCAGATATTCTAGAAGATGGAGTCCAGTCTACACACAATGCTGTCTAAGGACCCCCGCTCACGGGTTTAGAGTTCTGTATCTCCAACATATAAGTTAGGGTTCTTTTCTCCTAAAATTTTATTTACCTCATTTTTTAATAGTGTGTACTTTTATAGGTTTCAAAAATTTAAATGTACAAAAAACTCTTATTTGAAAATAAACTCCCTATCCATCTATGTAGCATTTATGATAGCATTCTTTTATGTCTATTCTTCTAGAGATTTTAATATATATGCAACCAAATATAAACACAGTCTTTTCCCCATCCATTTTTAATGCCAGTTATTCACATTCATTTGTCTGTTTCTTTGCTTTCTTTTTCTTTTACACAGCTATATATTATGGAGCGCTTTTCATAAGCGGTTCCTGACGAAATTTATTCCTTTTAAGAGATTTAGCATCCTCCACTGGGTGGATGAAACGGATTCTTCCTGGAGGAACATTTAGTTTGATTCCTACTGTTTGCATTTCCAAGCAATGCTGCACAGAATAACCTTGCTGCCTCATTTGGTGTGGGAGGCTATATATCTGTGGGACATGTTACACAACAGCATAATTACTGGGTCAAAGGATGTATGTATTTGCAGTTTAACAAATATGCCTTTTACCCGCTTTAGGGAAGATTAAACGCACATTCTCACTAGTACAATAATATATTTCCTCTCAGTTTGACCAATATAATATGTGATTGACTTAACTTTTTTATTTTGTCATTACAATAGATGGAAATGCTATCTCATTTTAAATTCATAAATTTATAATGGAGTGAGNCATTCTCACTAGTACAATAATATATTTCCTCTCAGTTTGACCAGTATAATATGTGATTGACTTAACTTTTTTATTTTGTCATTACAATAGATGGAAATGCTATCTCATTTTAAATTCATAAATTTATAATGGAGTGAGGTTGAGTAGCTTTTAATAGACAGCCTTAGAAATGATTAGGGGTCTTTCAGTTACAAGCAAAACAAAAACATAAGCCCCTCCATCTGGCTTTAGAGAAAGGAACTCACTGTCTTTACAACTGAAAAGTTGGGGGTAAACTCAGAGGTCCCAGAATGCCTGGATACAAAGGGTCCAAACGCCCTCACTTTCCTTCTCTCTCTCACTCTTCCCCTTTTCTCTACCTCCCTCTCTCCAGGTTCCCTTCCTTTGCTGGCCAGGGAGGCTCCAGAACTGCATCCTCATCTCTTCTCCTGTGGGCTGCATTTATTTAGCATCTAACCTCCTGTGGCTGCAAGTTCAGAGGCCTGAGGGGTGTCAGAAGCATCGAGCAACCACAGACAATTTGGGGGGCAGCACTCTTTAAGTGACACAAATTCACTTAAAATATTAGTAAGCAGCAACATGACAAGGTCGAAATCATCCACATTTTACAAGTGAAGAAACTATGTCTTTTAAAGATATAAAAAGATATGAAAGATATAGCTCTTTGCCTAGAGCTACACAGTGAATGATAGGGACAGTATTAGTATCCAGGTGCATCTGACAGTAAATGCCCAGTGATTAGCAAAATGCTTTTGTTCAGGAGCTCCAATGGGAAAATCAATCACCACCTCAATCCAGGCCCGTCCATTGACTCCGAATAAACAAAAAAAGAAAGAAAAAATGAAATGGAAAATTCTGGATGTGTCCTGTAGGTGCCACCATCACCATGGGATATCTCTTTTCCACTGTGTAGTACGGATCTCTTTAAGACTGAAATTCTAGAAGATGGAAGAAAACTGCTCTTTATATTTATGCAAGTGACATTTTGCACTGGCATCTCACATATAGTTTAGAATTCTGGATCTCGGCTATGTTGTTATTGTGTCTTTCTTTCTAAAAATTATGCACTGAAAATATTTGTGAAGAGTTTACGTAGTTCCAAAGAAATTTAAATACAGTAGAATAAAATGCATACAATGAAAAAAATCTCTTTCCCCATCTTATCCCTTAAATTCCATGTTCCATTGTCCCTTCCCCATGGATAACTAGTTTTATTTTTCCTGAGACAACCATGTACATACAAGCAAATAAGAAAATATATTTCCTTTCTTTTCCATTTATATATGTGTTATACAAATATTAGCACTTAAAAATTTTCTCTTACCGTATGTTGTAGATATGTTCATATTAGCAAAAAGGAAATTCTTTTACAACCTTATATATTCCCCTGTATAATTGTACCGTATTTTTCATTTATCCAGACCCTATTGATGGACATTTATATTGATGTTTTCCTATTACAAACAATGCAGTAATGGATAAAAGCTTCTTCATTGTAAATATATAAAATAGTTGTAGAATAAATCCTAGAAGTGAAATCGTTGAGTTAAAAGGTAAGTGTATTTGTAATTTCAGTGAACATTTCCAAATTATCTTCCACTTGATGGTATCATTTTAGCACTCCCACTAACAGTCCTTTCTCCATAAATTGGACAATTACAGTGAATTATCCAGATATTGGACATTTGTAGATCTGATAGGTGAAAACTGGTATATTTGTGCAGTTGTATTTCTTCTATTTCAAGTGAGATTAAGCAGTTTTTCATTGATGAAAACCCTGTGTGTTTAGTTGAGTTTTTTCACTTTTAGAAAAATGTGAAGTTTAGAAATCCCAACTCATAGAAACTGAAGCAAGAGGAAGAAATTTGTATTCACATAACTGGACATGGATGTTCTTGGATTTCAAGATCTCTCACTCTCTGTCCTCAATTCAGTTCAGTCAGTCATGTCTGATTCTTTGCGACCCCATGGACAGCAGCATGCCAGCCTTTCCTGTCCATCACCAACTCCGAGAGCTTGCTCAAACTCATGTCCATCGAGTCAGTGGTGGACCATCTCATCCTGTGTTGTCCCCTTCTTCTCCTGGCTTGAATCTTCCCCAGCATCAGGGTCTTTTTCAATGAGTCAATTCTTTGCATCAGGTGGCCAAAGTATTGGAGCTTCAACTTTAGCATCAGTCCTTCCAATGAATATTCAGACTAATTTCCTTTAGGATTGACTGGCTTGATCTCCTTGCAGTTCAAAGAACCCTCAAGAGTTTCTCCAACACCACAGTTCAAAAGCATCAGTTCTTCTGTGCACAGCTTTCTTCACAGTCCAACTCTCACATCCATACATAACTACTGGAAAAAACCATAGCTTTGATTAGATCAACCTTTGTGGGTAAAGTAATGTCTCTGCTTTTAAATATGCTGTCTAGGTTGGTCATAGCTTTTCTTCCAAAGAGCAAGCATCTTTTAATTTCATGACTACAGTCACCATCTGCAGTGATTTTGGCGCCCAGGAAAATTAAGTCTGTCACTGTTTCTATTGTTTCCCCATCTATTTGCCATGAAGTGATGGGACCTGATGCCATGATCTTAGTTTTCTGAATGTTGAGTTTTAAGCCAGCTTTTTCACTCTCCTCTTTCACCTTCATTAAGAGGTTCTTTAGTTCCTCTTCACTTTCTGCCATCAGGGTGCTGTCATCTGCATATCTGAAATTACTGATATTTCTCCTGGAAATCTTGATTCCAGCCTCTGCTTCATCCAGCTTGGCATTTCACATGACATACTCTGCATAACAGTTAAATAAGCAGGGTGACAATATACAGCCTTGCCATACTCCATTCTCAATTTTAAAACAGTCCTTAAGTTCCATGTCCGGTTTTAACTGTTGCTTTTTAACCACATACAGATTTCTCAGGAGACAGGTAATGTGGTATTCCTATCTCTTTAAGAATTTCCGACAGTTTCTTGTGATCCACACAGTCAAAAATTTTGGCATAGTCAATAAAGCAGAAGTAGATATTTTTCTGGAACTCTCTTGCTTTTTCCAAATTCAACAGGTGTTGGTAATTTGATCTTTGGTTTCTCTGCCTTTTCTAAAACCGGCTTGAACATCTGGAAGTTCTCAGTTCATGTATTGCTGAAGCCTTACTTGGAGAATTTTGAGCATTACTTTGCTAGCGTGTGAGATGAGTGCAGTTGTGCAGTAGTTTGANGACTATCTGGGTCAGTAAAGAAAATAAATCCAAAGCAGAAAGTTAAAAAAGAAAGTTAAAATTTATGAATGCTTCAAGTTGATTTCTATTAAGGTTTAGCAGTTTTTAAATGGGTTTTAAATTTTGTGTTTGATTTGAGCCTCAGATTCTTCTTTGGAATTGCTCTTTTAAGAAACTGTGAATCCTAAAAGTATTCCAAAATTAGAAGCTTTTTATAGGTTACTGGGATAGTAACCAAAAGTCCAAATTTCATGTTTTGATATAATTAAAAGACTCCATATGAGACACTATCTTTCACACTCATAGTAACAGATGGCACATTAGTTTAGGATTTTAAAGTTGTGAATTGTATCACAACTGTTAGCTTAAGAACTGGAAAAGGTAACTTTTTAGGTTTTTTTTTTTAGGCATTCTGTATGAAAACAGTAGGTGAGTAAATGTTTAAACAGAATTACATAAAGTTCATTTATTTTATTTTGTTTTCTTTTTACTGTGAGCCAAGTAGCTTTAAAAATTCAGAAAGCAAAAACAAAGTTCTGTTTTTGTTTTATAAACCTAGCCATAAACTTCAAATCAAGCTGAATTTTGCTATACTCCAGTATTTAGCTTATTCTAATGACCCAATTTAAAGTTCTGGGAAAAAATGTACCTTAGAATATTATAAAATTATGTTTTGTATACCTTAGGATGAAGAGGAAGTAATCTATATCCTCAATGGAAAAAATCATTTATTAATAAGATAGAAAATAAGAGCATCTTAAGATCAATTCATAAACAATTTATGCCTAATATTAGTAATTGTCCTAGTTTAGAACCTTTCAAAGTATGCTCTAGGTAGAAATTACAGACAGTACTATTCATTACTGTAACTCAGCCCTGAACCTCTTGCATAATATTTTGAGGAAATAAATCTTATTTTCCTTTAATTTTTAGAGAAAACAATTTCCTAGCTATTACATCTCTAAATAGCTTTGTTACCTATGTCACTGGCTTCAATTTGTGATTTAAACATTTAAAAAATAATTTTCAAACAAATTACTAACCGCACTTGTCAATAAAAATAGAAAAACACTCAAGTTTTATAACTCTAGTATTCCTTTTATTTCCAATGCCAATGAAATGGAAATAACATTCAGCTGGAGCAAAAAGATGAATTTTCCTTTACCTTCTAAGAATAACATGGAACAGTGACCAGTCTGGGTTTGCTCATTACTCTGATGCTATGACCATAAAATAGAATATTTGACTCATTTTGCATCCTTAGAAATGGAAAACTTTTAAAGGCAAAGAGGCATTTAGTATGATTTCATATTTTATGTATGTCCATAACTATATCTAAAACCATCAGCATCACACTCGCCACCAAACATCTGTTTAAAGAGCTACTGCTGTATGTGCTGTGTGCTCAGTCGCTCAGTCACGTCCAGCTCTCTGCAGTCCCATGGACTGTAGTCCGCCAGGCTCCTCTGTCCGTGCAATTTCCAAGGCAAGAATACTGGAGTGGGTTGCCATTTCCTCCTCCAGGGGATCTTCCCGACCCAAGAATCGAACCCTCGTCTTTTGTGTCTCCTGCCTTAGCAGGCAGATTCTTTACCACTACTGCCCTCTGATACTGTACAGATAGTAGAATTCAAGACAGAGAATATGGTGTACTCCTCCTGTCTGGGGACTGAAATGTAATGTAACATGGTATGTTCTAACAGCCTATAAAAAGAGATATTGGAAATAAGTACTATAATTAAGGTGGTATATTATACAACATATATTTTGCTTTAGTTAAATAGAACTCTCCAAATGACCTTAAACTTTTCAGAACTGTACACCATTCAAGCAAGCTTGTTAGAAAGGAGATTTGTGTTCTCTTTAACATCATTTACCTTCAGAGTTGTTGGTGTAAACTTGCTATTCCTCTAGGGTTATTGTTATAAACCAAAGACATATTATATATAGTATGTACATACATATTATATACATATATAATCACACATATATACATACATATACTGTTTGCCATAGGATTATTATTTTCATTAGGAAGATGCTATGACACCATATAAATGAGCTATTTGTGGAGTTCTTGTGAAGCTGAAACATTCAGTATCACTACAGAATTAGTTTACAGAAATATCAAGAATTTTAAAATAGGACAGAAATGTATGCTCAGTGCAGGATTCCTTAAAATGTTTCCCATGGAATGCTCATTCCAAGGGGTGTTTATCCACATATTAGTTCTTTACATTTCTAAACGCCCATTCGCTAATTTAATTTGGTAAATGCTGGGTTAAAGACTACAGGACTTTCAGAACCTTTAATTTCCTAAAATGAATTGGAAATTCTCAAGAAGGGACTCTTATAACATGTTTTATTTTTTAACAGTATATCAAAATCACTTAACCAATGAACTTTTTTCTTTTAGCAATAGCGCTAGGGACTGGAGTTCTGTAAAGAATATTCTGAGTTACACTGGTAACACAAGTTAGACATAGAAGCTCTAGAATTAGACAATCCAGCAAAAGCAGAGACATTACTTTGCCGACTAAGGTCCGTCTAGACAAGGCTATGGTTTTTCCAGTAGTCATGTATGGATGTGAGAGTTGGACTGTGAAGAAGGCAAAGTGCTGAAGAATTGATGCTTTTGAACTGTGGTGTTGGAGAAGACTCTTGAGAGTCCCTTGGACTGCAAGGAGATCCAACCAGTCCATCCTAAAGGAGATCAGTCCTGGGATTTCTTTGGGAGGAATAATGCTAAAGCTGAAACTCCAGTACTTTGGCCACCTCATGCGAAGAGTTGACTCATTGGAAAAGACTTTGATGCTGGGAGGGATTGGGGTAGGAGGAGAAGGGGACGACAGAGGATGAGATGGCTGGATGGCNCTAGTCAAGGCTATGGTTTTTCCTGTGGTCAAGTATGGATGTGAGAGTTGGACTGTGAAGAAGGCTGAGCGTCAAAGAATTGATGCATTTGAACTGTGGTGTTGGAGGAGACTCTTGAGAGTCCCTTGGACTGCAAGGAGATCCAACCAGTCCATTCTGAAGGAGATCAGCCCTGGGATTTCTTTGGAAGGAATGATGGTGAAGCTGAAACTCCAGTACTTTGGCCACCTCACGCAAAGAGTTGACTCATTGGAAAAGACTTTGATGCTGGGAGAGATTGGGGGCAGGAGGAGAAGGGGACGACAGAGGATGAGATGGCTGGATGGCATCACGGACTCGATGGACATGAGTCTGAGTGAACTCTGGGAGTTGGTGATGGACAGGGAGGCCTGGCGTGCTGCGATTCATGGGGTCGCAAAGAGTCGGACATGACTGAGCAACTGAACTGAACTGAACTCTGTGTATTCTTGCCCCCTCTTCTTAATATCTTCTGCTTCTGTTAGGTCCATACCATTTCTGTCCTTTATTGTTCCCATCTTTGCATGAAATATTCCGGTGGTATCTCTAATCATCTTGAAGAGATCTCTAGTGCTTCCCATTCTATTGTTTTTCTCTATTTGTTCGCATTGATCACTGAGGAAGGCTTTCTTATCTCTCCTTGCTATTCTTTGGAACTCTGCATTCAGATGGAGGTATCTTTTTCTCCTTTGCTTTTCGTTTCTCTTCTTTTCTCAGCTATTTGTAAGTCCTTCTCAGACAGCCATTTTGCCTCTTTGCATTTCTTTTTCTTGGGGATGGTTTTGATCATCACCTCCTGTACACTGTCACAAACCTCTGACCATAGTTCTTCAGGCACTCTGTCTATCAGATCTAATCCCTTGAATTTATGAGTCACTTCCACTGTATAAAAGCAAGCAAATTGATTTAGGTCATACCTGAATGGTCTAGTGGTTTTGCCTATTTTCTTCAATTTCAGTCTGAATTTTCAATAAGGAGGTCATGATTTGAGCCACAATCAGCTCCTGGTCTGTTTTTGCTAACTGTATAGAGCTTCACCATCTTTGGTTGCAAAGAATATAATCAATCCGATTTTGGTATTGACCATCTGGTGATGTGCAAGTGTAGAGTTGTCTCTTGTGTTGTTGGAATAGGGTGTTTGCTAACTTCTCTCTATTTTAAATAGGCTTCTTCCCTGTGGTGACCCCCGGGTACTTTGCTGACTAAGGTCCGTCTAGTCAAGGCTATGGTTTTTCCAGTGGTCATGTATGGATGTGAGAGTTGGACTGTGAAGAAGGCTGAGTGCCGAAGAATTGATGCTTTTGAACTGTGGTGTTGGAGAAGACTCTTGAGAGTCCCTTGGACTGCAGGGAGATCCAACCAGTCCATTCTGAAGGAGATCAGCCCTGGGATTTCTTTGGAAGGAATGATGCTGAAGCTGAAACTCCAGTACTTTGGCCACCTCATGCAAAGAGTTGACTCATTGGAAAAGACTTTGATGCTGGGAGGGATTGGGGGCAGGAGGAGAAGGGGACGACAGAGGATGAGATGTCTGGCTGGCATCACTGACTCGATGGACATGAGTCTGAGTGAACTCTGGGAGTTGGTGATGGGCAGGGAAGCCTGGCGTGCTGTGATTCATGGGGTCGCAGAGAGTCGGACCCAACTAAGCAACTGAACTGAAGCATTGGAAACAGAGCGGTCAATAAGAATGGTAGAGAAAAGCCAAATATAACTTGCTGAACTTTAAACACAAAAACATTTTACTATTTGTACATCATAAGAATTTGAAACCATAAATAACATTACTCCTGATATATTGCCAAAGGAAAAAATAACCAAAATGTTGTTTACATTGTTGAATGACATTCACTATACAGGTCACTAATCTATTATCCACAACCCTAAAATTCAGACAGATTGAAAAACAAAAGTTGTTTCTAGGGTTTGTTACAAGCTCATCTGTCATAGAATCTGATTTGAAGAGACATGAAGAATTTTAGAGACATTTTACCATGGTTACTGAGACAATTTATAAGTTTCAATAAAGACATATTAATGGGTTTGATTATGGACTACTTCTCCTGATCGTTTTAGGGTCTGTCTCTTATACACATCTAGTATTTATGACATTTCAATATANTGAACATCTGGGAGTTCACAGTTCACGTATTGCTGAAGCCTGGCTTGGAGAATTTTGAGCATTACTTTACGAGCATGCGAAATGAGTGCAATTTTGTGGAAGTTTGAGCCTTCTTTGGCTACTCCATTTCTTTACAATTGTTATGTCTTCTGCTTTAATTGATCCCTTGATCATTATGCATTGTCCTTCCTTATCTCTTGTAATATTTTTTAAGGCCTATTTTGTCTGCTATGAGGATTGCTACTCTAGCTTACTTTTGCTTCCCATTTGCATGAAATGTATTTTTCCATCCTCTCACTTTCAATCTGTAGGTGTCTTTAGGTCTGACGTGGGTTTCTTGTAGACAGCATATATATGGGTCTTGGTTTTGTATCCATTCACCCAGTCTGCGTCTTTTGGTTGGAGTATTTAATTTATTTATATTTAAAGTAATTATTGATATATATGTTCCTATTGCCATTTTCTTAACCGTTTGAGGTTGATTTTATAGATCTTTTTTCTTCTATTGTATTTCTTGAGTATATAAGTCCCTCTAACATTTGTTGTAAAGCTGGTTTGGTGGTACTAAATTCTCTTAATGTTTGCTCATCTGAAAAGCTTTTTATTTCTCCATCAATTTTGAATGAAATCCCTGCCAGGTACAGTAATCTTGGTTGTAGATTTTTCCTTTCCGTACTTTAAATATATCCTGCCACTCCCTTCTGGCCTGCAGAATTTCTACTGAAAGATCAGCTGTTAAGCATATGAGGTTTCCCTTGTATGTTACTTGTTGCTTTTCCCTTGCTGCTTTTAATATTCTTCCTTAGTGTTTAGTCTTTGTTAGTTTGATTAGTATGTATCTTGGCATCTTTATCCTTGGGTTTACCTTGTATGGGACTCTTTGTGCCTCTTGGGCTTGACTATTTCCTTTTCCATGTTGGGGAAATTTGCAATGATAATCTCATCAAAATTTTTCTCATACTCTTTCTTTTTCTCTTCTTCTTCTGGGACCTCTATAATTCAATGTTAGTNTCCTTGGGTTTACCCTGTATGGGACTCTTTGTGCCTCTTGGGCTTGACTATTTCCTTTTCCATGTTGGGGAAATTTGCAATGATAATCTCATCAAAATTTTTCTCATACTCTTTCTTTTTCTCTTCTTCTTCTGGGACCTCTATAATTCAATGTTAGTGTGTTTGATATTGTCCCAGAAGTCTCTGAGACTATCCTCAGTTCTTTCCATTCTTTTTACTTTATTCTGTTCTTCAGAAGTTATTTCCACCATTTTATCTTCCAGCTCACTGATTCATTCTTCTGCCTCAGATATTCTGTTATTGATTCCTTCTAGAGTATTTTTAATTTCAGTAATTGTGCAGTTTGTCTCTGTGTGTTTATTCTTTAATTCTTTCTTGTATTATGAACCTTGTTGCATCATTTTCCTTAAATCCTGGTCAACCCTCCATTTTTGTAAGGTCTCTCGCCTCATAACTTACATCAAGCTTAACTTATATTAAGGCTTTCTTCTCAGAGAGTTTGCTCACCCTGTCTGTATGGCCCTGAGGGAATTTCCTGACTCTCAGAGCTACCATTTCCAGTCACGCTGTTGGTTAGCATATTAAAAAGCAGAGACATTACTTTGCCAACAAAGGTCCATCTAGTCAAGGCTATGGTTTTTCCTGTGGTCATGTATGGATGTGAGAGTTGGACTGTGAAGAAGGCTGAGCACCAAAGAATTGATGCTTTTGAACTGTGGTGTTGGAGAAGACTCTTGAGAGTCCCTTGGACTGCAAGGAGATCCAACCAGTCCATTCTGAAGGAGATCAGCCCTGGGATTTCTTTGGAAAGAATGATGTTAAAGCTGAAACTCCAGTACTTTGGCCACCTTATGGGAAGAGTTGACTCATTGGAAAAGACTCNGAGAGTCCTTTGGACTGCAAGGAGATCCAACCAGTCCATTCTGAAGGAGATCAGCCCTGGGATTTCTTTGGAAAGAATGATGCTGAAGCTGAAACTCCAGTACTTTGGCCACCTCATGCGAAGAGTTGACTCATTGGGAAAGACTCTGATGCTGGGAGCGATTGGGGGCAGGAGGAGAAGGGGATGACAGAGGATGAGATGGCTGGATGGCATCACAGACTTGATGGACGTGAGTCTGAGTGAACTCCGAGAGATGGTGATGGACAGGGAGGCCTGGCATGCTGCAATTCGTGGGGTTGCAAAGAGTCAGACACGACTGAGCGACTGAACTGAACTGAACTGAACCTCACAGCTCCAAGTTGAGAACAAATTTCTGGACAACACCATCTTATCATTAGGCTGAACTGGATTATATGTTCCTATTTGAGGTGTAAAGATATATAGGGCTTGGATGGTCCAGATCTGAGTTAAATTTTTCTTTTTGAGCCAAAGATAGCATCAACTTGATGGCTGTTGCTCAGACTATGTGGATTGAGGTTTAGGGTTAAGGTTCAGAGATTAGTGTTACGACCTTCTTGAGGAAAACTAAAGTTGTATAATACACAGGAAAATGAATGAGTACTGCAATGCGTACACAGCATCCATACTTATCTTTCTTTCCATGTATACATCTTAAGAAATGCTCCTATGTACAGCAAAATTTAAAAACCACTCACTCTCTTTCTGGAGGAAGGCAATTTAGTGTTCAAGTCTGGGATAACTAAGTGATATGCATTGTTGGTCAAATCTAGGCTTGGCTTCTCCCAAGTATAGGGATTATAGTAATTTGTAATAAATAGTTATATTTACTATACATAAAATATTAAAGCAATTTACAGTAAATCCTAATGTCATTCGCCCTCAAGGAATACCTGGACTTTTCTCTGACAGAGAAAGAACACTCTAATTATGATAAAAACTCCATTCCAAATGCAGAAAATGGGACACAATAGTGATAACAGAGCACCACCCAAACTGTGCCTTAGATGGCCTGAATGAGGCATTCTGGCCATTCTGGCTCTTTTCTCTAGAAAGGCTTTCTTTATTTGCTATGGTTTTTGTCAAACTCAGTTCCTACTGAAGTGAGTTTGGGGGACCTGAGACTTTTTCACAGGTTAGCCATCACTGACTGATAGTAGCTATGAGCTGTAAAAAGCAGCACATTTGTAAAGAGGGTAATATTATCTGTGTTTCACAAGTGAGGAAACTAGGGCTTGAAGAAGTTAGGGACTTTTGGCATGAGTGACACGGAGAGGTCAGAATCCAGGGATATTCCTTCAGAACACTGGCATTTCCATCTGCTGTCTATAAAGTGGCTTTGTTTGCAGTGTTTACATCAGTAATCATCAAAATTTTCATTTCTAGCAAGAGTAAAGGGAAATCCTTGGTCACTTGTTGTAAACTGTTTGGCCTTTAAAGAGAGAACAAAGTAATATGATTCTCTGGCCCTGTAGGGGCGACCTTAATCAAGGAAGGTTTCTTTGGGGGCACTGCAACCCCCGTCTTTCAGAACTGCAACAGATCAGAAATTCTAGAAAGTGGAGAAAGTCTGACAGGTCAACGAAAATCTTCAGTGGTTAGTGCCAGAATCTACCTTGTTTTGATGAATTAATTCAGTTCAGTTCAGTCACTCAGTCGTGTCCGACTCTTTGCGACCCCATGAACCACAACACTCCAGGCCTCTGAATTAGTTAGGATGTTATTATTTTCTTTAAAATGAAGTTATAAAGTTTTGAATAAGTAATATATTTATATGACTACAAAATAAAAAGAATAAAGGTATATTCAGGAAAAATAATTCTCCCTTCTAATCTTATCCCCCATCTACTAAATTCCCATGCCTGTTTCTCAAATATGTAATGAGTCTGTAGTTTCTTGCATATCTTTCCAGAGATTTACATATGTATGAATATATATTCTTCCATTTTTATAGAAGTGATAGCATAAAATTGATTAGCAAGACAATATATCTTAGAAATATAACATGTCAAAATAAAAATTCCAGAATTTTTAAAAGCATCTTTATAGTGTTCCACCATATGGATATACTATACTTCATTTAACCTCTTGATAAGTTTATTCATATTATGCAAGAGGTTGATTCATACATCTTATCATTACAAATAATACTATAATGAATATCTTGGTACATATGGTATTTTTCAGACATGTAAATACATTTGTAGAATAAATTGCTAGAAGTGGATTTGCTGGTGCAAAAGTTCACACATTTTTAATGTTAACAAATAGTCTCACATTGCCCTTTGTACACATCACAACCACCTTACATTTCATCACTAATATATGAGGTTGCCCCACTTCCTTAAAGCAGGTCCAAAGTAGCATGTTATTGAATGCTTGGACTTTTTAATCTGAAAGGTGAAAAATTACATCCCTATTCATTTTAATTTGTTTCTCTTGTTTGAGTATGACTGAACAACCTTTTATAAGTTTAAGAGACAACTGAAAAAAGCTAGCTTTTTCTATTGAAAGCATCAGAAAACCAAAAACACTTGACTAAAAGAAAAACAAAATGATTTCCTCTTTATAAGGCCATGTAGACACGTCTACATGTATTCATGAATAATGTGACTTTAACTCAGATGACTATTATAGCTACTACTGTGGGCAAGAATCCCTTAGAAAAAGTGGAGTAGCCATCAAAGTCAACAAAAGAGGCTGAAATGCAGTCCTTGGATGCAATCTTAAGAATGACAGATGATCTCTGTTCCTTTCCAGGGCAAACCATTCAATATCACAGTAATCCAAGTCTATGCCCTGACCAGTAATGTTGAAGAAGCTGAAATTGAAAGGTTATATGAAAACCTACAAGACCTTCTAGAACTAACACCCACAAAGATGTCCTTTTCATTAAAGGGGACTGGAATGCAAAAGTAGAAAGTCAAGAGATACCTGAAGTAACTGGCAAATTTGGCCTTAGAATACAGAATGAAGCAGGGCAAAGGTTAATAGAGTTTTGCCAAGAGAACGCACTGGTCATAGCAAACACCCTCTTCCAACAACACAAGAGAAGACTCTACACGTGGACATCACCAGATGGTCAACACCGAAATCAGATTGATTATATTCTTTGCAGGTAAAGATGGAGAAGCTCTATACAGTCAGCAAAAACAAGACCGGGAGCTGACTGTGGCTCAGATCATGAATTCCTTATTGCCCAATTCAGACTGAAATTGAAGGAAGTAGGGAAAACCACTAGACCATTCAGGTATGACCTAAATCAAATCCCTTACGATTATACAGTGGAAGTGACAAATAGATTCAAGGGCTTAGATCTGATTGAGTGCCTGAAGAAGTATGAATGGAGGTTAGTGACATTGTACAGGAGGCAGTAATCAAGACCATCCCCAAGAAAAGGGAATGCAAAATGGTTGTCTGACAAGGCCTTACAAATAGCTGAGAAAAGAAGAGAACCTAGAGGCAAAGAAGACAAGGAAAGATATACCCATTTGAATGCAGAGTTCCAAAGACTAGCAAGGAAAGATAAGAAAGACTTCCTCAGTGATCGATGCAAAGAGATAGAGGAAAACAATAGAATGGGAAAGACTAGAGATCTCTTCAAGAAAATTAGAGATACCAATGGAATATTTCATGCAAAGATGGGCTCAATAAAGGACAGGACTGGTATGGACCTAACAGAAGATATTAATAAAAGGTGGCAAGAATACACAGAACTGTACAAAAAAGATCTTCATGACCCAATAATCATGATGGTGTGATCACTCACCTAGAGCCAGACATCTTGGAATGTGAAGTCAAGTGGGTCTTAGGAAGCATCACTATGAACAAAGCTAGTGGAGGTGATGGAATTCCAGTTGCTGCTGGTGCTGCTTCCAAGTCGCTTCAGTTGTGTCCAACTCTGTGTGACCTGTAGATGGCAGCCCACCAGGTTCCTCTGTCCCTGGGATTCTCCAGGCAAGAACACTGGAGTGGGTTGCCATTTCCTTCTCTAATGCATGAAAGTGAAAAGTGACAGTGAAGTTGCTTCAGTCGTACCTGACCCCATGGACTGTAGCCTATGAGGTTCCTCCATCCATGGTATTTTCCAGGCAAGAGTACTGGAGTGGGTTGC
>SJYV01046290.1:0-12155 GCA_006410875.1 Neotragus pygmaeus | reverse complement strand
AGAGGTGGAATTGCTGGATCATGTGGTAGCTATATAGTGGCTTCACCAGTTCATATTCCCATGAACAGTTTATAAGGGATCCTTTCACCGCATATCCTCGCCAACACTTGTTATTTCTTGTGTTTTTGATCATAGCCATTCTAACAAGCGTGAGGTGATAGGTCCCTGTGGTTTTGACTTGCCTTTCCCTGATGGTTGATAGTTTAAGTTATGACCAACCTGGACAGCATATCAAAAAGCAGAGACATTGCTTGGTCAACAAAGGTCCGTGTAGTCAAAGCTTNAAGCGTGAGGTGATAGGTCCCTGTGGTTTTGACTTGCCTTTCCCTGATGGTTGATAGTTTAAGTTATGACCAACCTGGACAGCATATCAAAAAGCAGAGACATTGCTTGGTCAACAAAGGTCCGTGTAGTCAAAGCTTTGGTTTTTCCAGTGGTCATGTATGGATGTGAGAGTTGGAGTATAAAGAAAGCTGAGCACCGAAGAATTGATGCTTTTGAACTGTGGTGTTGGAGAAGACTCTTGAGAGTCCCTTGGACTGCAAGGAGATCCAACCAGTCCATCCTAAAGGAAATCAATCCTGAATATTTATTTGAATGACTGATTCTGAAGCTGAAACTTCAATACTTTGGCCATCTGATGCGAAGAACTGACTCATTTGAAAAGACCTTGATGCTGGGAATGGTGAAAGCGGGAGGAGAAGGGGATGACAGAGGGTAAGATGGTTGGAGGGAATCATTGACTTAATGGACATGAGTTTGAGCAAGCTCCAGGAATTGGGGATGGACAGGGAGGCCTGGCGTTCTATAGCATATGGAGTTGCAAAGAGTCGGACATGACGAGGCAACTGAACTGAACTGATGCTTAATGATGTTGAGCACATTCTCATGTACCTGTTGGTTATTTTTGTGTCTTCCTTGAAAAATATACCTGTTCACAATCTTCTACCCATTTTTTAATTGGATTGCTTTTTGCTGTTGAGTTGTGTGAGTTCTTTATATATTAACCATAATAGATGGTTAATAGATACATAATAGATATCATATGTTAATAGATACATAGATACATAATTTGCAAGTATTTTCTCCCCTTTGGTGGATTGCCTTTTCGTTGATTTCCTTTGATGTGAAGAAGCTTTTACTTTGGTGTCATCCCATTTGTTAATTTTTGCTTTTATTTCTTTTGCTTTTGGTGACATATCCTAATAATTAATTCTTTTTAAATTTCTAGTAGAGTTTACTAGTGAAGCCTTCCAGTCCTGGCCTTTGTTTGTTGGACATGTTTTTTTATTGTTACCATCTCCTTACTAGTAATCAGTCTCAGATTCTGTTTCTTCGTAATTCAGTCTTGGTAGGTTTTCTCTCTGGGAGTTTATTCATTTCTTCTAAGTTGTCAAATTTGTTGGCATATAATTGATCATAGTAATCTCTTATGATCTTTCGTGTTTTTGTAGTATGTTGTCACATCTTCTGTTTTATTTGAGTTTGTACTACAGGGAAGCCTTGGAGATATTGTGGGTTTGGTTCTAGAGCACTGCAGTAAGGTGACTATCTCAATAAAGGGAGTCACACAGATATTTTGGTTTCCCAGTGCATATAAGAGTTATACTTACACTATACTGTAGTTTTTCTCAACAGTACAGAGCAATCACATTATGTCTTAAAAATAGGTACATACCTTAGTTTTAAAATGTTGCATTGTTTAGTCATTAAGTCATGTCCAACTCTTTGTGACCCCATGGACTATAGCTCACCAGGCACCTCTGTCCATGGGATTTCCCCAACAAGAATAATGGGGTGGACTGCTGTTTCCTCCCCCATTTAAAAAATACTTAATTGGAAAAAAATACTGATCATCATCTGACAATGCAAGGTTGCTTCAAACCTTTGATCGGTAAAAAACGCAGTTATTTGTGAAATGCAAGAAACTGAAGTATCCCTGTATTCTTAGGTTAAAATTTTCCTTGGCAATATAGTTGTCAGCTAGAACCACGAATTTTGGTAAAGTCGAGGCTAGATAGAGGCATTGGCCTATAATATAGGGAACAGTCCTCATGCATAAAAGTCTCTGCTGTTATAAATAAATAAAACACTGTAAGTTGGGCCTTTATAGTTTCATGGTGTTTTCTGAGCCTCTTTGCCCTCTGTTAAATTTAGGTACCTTCTAAATTGCCTATAATATTATATTATAAAAATTCTTTCTTATAATGCTATAAATTTATTAAGGAACTGAAATTTTGTTTTCTTAAATCACTATTTTTTTTGTGTTTATCATTACAACAGAAACAACGGTATGGGCACAATTAAGTAAAACATTTCTATTTGATAGCAACAGGGATTTTTAAAAATTGACCCTTGATTTTAGAGAGTATGTTACAGAGTATAACATATTTAATTTTATTTGCCTTTCCTGGTTATGGTTCTATGATTGGATAATATATCTTTTATTGTTTCCTTTATAAATTAATGCAATAAATTATAAATTTTATTTTCCTCAGGTTTAGAGACCTTTAGCCAGTTGATTTATCAAGATTCTTCTGGGACTGTAAGTATGATATTGTATGTTACTAACACTATTGGGTAGACATACTAAAACATTCTATAGGAAAAATGTAAACTTTTAGCTATTAATTGCTTCTTGAATGTTTCTTCTCCCCAAGTGTGTCTCTTAGATGGTAAATATAATTTTTACACCTTGTTTGGTTTTAAATTAATCTCTTATCCCATACTTGCATAGACAGCTGTAATCATCATTGAACTGGAGAAAATTCTAAAAATAAATAAAAGTTTTCTTTTGTCTTTTAGTTCACTGCCAATGAATCCAACATTGTAGATTCTCCCAGGTTTCCTCATAGAGGAATTTTAATCGATACATCTAGGCATTTTCTGCCCGTTAAGACTATTTTGAAGACTCTGGTAGGTAATTATGTTCATCCATTGTCTGTTCTGAAGAAGTGTCCTTTTATGTTGTTACTTTATGTTGGTCACTATGCTGTTGCACTGGTTGGAACAAGGGATTCATTTTCCATACACTAATATATTTCCTCTGCAGAGAAGTGGGGGCCCCCCTAGGGAATCACCCTCTTGTTTTCATTGAGGTGGGAGAGAGGCTAACCCAGTATTCAGTCAGCATTGTTAAGAAAAACACTCAGTTTTAATGCTGCCTGTTGGCCCTCTGTGTAAATCTCAATTGTCAAATAATCATGGGTCAGGACTTTTCAGGAGGAATACATTGGCTCTAGTTGCTGCTGCTGTTGAGTTACTCTGTCCGACTCCTGTGACCCCATGGACTATAGCCCACCAGGCTCCTCTGTCCATGGGATTTCCCAGGCAGGAATACTGCAGTGGGTTGCTATTTCCTTCTCCAGTATCTCTAGTTACTGACCATTAATTTTGTGACTTCCATTTACTGTTTTTTCAGTGGCCTAGAAAGGAATCTGAGAGCAGCTTTATAACTAAGAAAATGTTCAAAAGAAATATGGAACCTCAGGTGTTGGGAGCTGGGAAGCAAAGATGATGTAACTCTTCTCTTACTGACTTTTTATTGGTTCATCCCTCCCATCACTGTCAGTTTATGAGGGTCAGGAAGTTTTCTTGTACCTTCACCAAATCATTCATGAACATAGCATGCTATAAAAAAGTTATTTTTACATTTCCATTAAAACCTTGATTTTTTCTTCAAAAGACATAATTGTAATTTTTAATGAAAGAAACACAGGCTTAGTGTAAAAAAAAAAGTTTGAACATATATATACATAAAATAGTGATCTCATAATCTCATTTACCAAAGACTGACAAATTTTTATGTCCCATTTATCTCATTTTATACTTGAAGAATGAATTAACATATGATTCTTTTCTATTGAATATAGTTGACATACTATACATACATAGTTGACATACAATATTCTATTACTTCCAGGTATACTAAATCATGGTTTAACATTGGCATACATTATGAAATGACCACCAGGATAAGTCTGGTATCCATCTATCCCCATATAGTTATAACAGTATTATTACATTCCCAGGGCTTATTTATTGCGTGGCTGGAGGTTCGTTCCTCCTAATCCTCTTCACCTGTTTTCGCCCACCCCTTACCCTCCTGGCAACCATTCTCTGTGTTCGAGTCTGCTTTTGGTTCATTTTGCTTTTTAGGTTTCACAGGTGCGCGAGAGCCTTGGCGTCTGTCTTTCTCTGATGCGTCTCTGATGTGTTTAACGTGATATCCTCCAGAGTTACCCGTGTGGTCATAATGGCAAGATTCCACTTTGTGATGGCTGAGTCCACTCTGCTGGTGGAGGCCTTCGTCTCTTTACATCTGAAGCCGTCACTGGTGGATATATGCTTCCTGTCATTTTGTTCATTGCTTTGCGTTGTTTCCGCAGTTCTCTTTTGTTCCTTTGATCTTCCTTTGCTCTCTTCCCTTGCCCTGTGATGGCTCTCTTTAGTGTTATGTTTGGATTCCTTTCTTTGTGTGTGTACCTATGAATAGGCTTTTGGTGTGTGGTTCCCATAAGGTTCGTGTATAATAGGCCCTGCCTCCTGTGGGGGCTGCTGCTCCTTGGGTGGGCAGAGCTGGGCCCTGGGGCAGCTGCCTGTGGGACTGGCGCTGGCCTGTTGATGGGCAGTTGAGTCTGGTGCTGACAGTCTAGAGTGAGGACTCCAGAATAGCACTTGGCATCACCAGGGTCAGCAAGCTCCCCAGATGGTTCCCTCTAGTGCTTTTGTTCCCAGGGGCATTCCCAGCAGTCTCCTGCCTCTCTGGGAGGCTACCATCGCCAAGTGCTTCTGACCCAGGCTTCTTAAAAATCACTGCCTCTGCCCTGGGACTAGAGTCTGAAATTTGAAAAGCACAATCTGTCTCATGTAGCCCTTCAGCTCTCCCGTATTCCAGTCCTGCTGGCTTTCAATGCTACATGTTTTAGGGAGGCTAACTGTCCCAGTGTGGACCCCCTGGTCTGCAGAGCCTGATATGGGCTTGGATTCCTCACCCCTTTGGGGAGAACCTCTGCAACTGTGATAGCCTCCCCTTTGTGGGTCATCTACCCAGGACTGTGGGCCTTGACCCTCCTAATTGTCTCCTTGTGTTCGTATCTTGAGTTCTGAAGACATCTTTTCTGCTAGCTTTCAGTTCCTTCTCATCAGTAACTGCTCTTCATAGTTGTAATTTTGCTGCGTTTATGGCAGGAGGTGAGTAAGAGGGTCTTCCTGCTCCACCTTCTTGACACATCTCGAGACGGGAGGCTACATGTTCTGATTCTCTGATAGGGAAAGTCTCTCCACTTATTTTCCATTTTCTTCATATCATCTTTTATATTTTATATACATATTGTTTATTCCTCTAGAGTGTACATAAAATCAGTGTCAGGATCCCCCAAATTTCTGAGAATGTTAATTGGATTTGTGCTGTGTGTGTACTGAATTTCTTTCATTTGTAAGAGAGAGTTGGCACTAAAATCTCAGAATTGTGGGAATTGTAAATCCCATTTTTCCTTTGCTCTATTCCCAACACCACAGTAGTGGTAGCCAAGAGCTACTGGGAATTCATGAGCT
Source organism: Neotragus pygmaeus (assembly GCA_006410875.1). Lineage (NCBI taxonomy): Eukaryota > Metazoa > Chordata > Mammalia > Artiodactyla > Bovidae > Neotragus > Neotragus pygmaeus. The sequence continues at coordinate 6,599 of SJYV01046290.1, read as the reverse complement.
GGCTCTCTTCCAGTGAAGTTTTAATTTATATGAATTGTGTATAGGCTTTTTGAAAAGTGAAAAGAAATTTATACTTCTTCACATCCTTCCCTTGTTGAAAAGGAAATTTTAAAAGGAAACAGAAACATTGGGACCAATCCTGGATATAGTAAGTGTTAATAAGTTGTAATGTATATTTGTGGTATGTAATTATTTTTCCTTTTCCTCTCCCCACTGGGTTTGTTCTTTCTGAGTCTGCTTCTTTTTTATTATAGTCACTAGTTTGCTGTATTTTTTAGATTCCACATATAAGTGCTATCACAGTTTTTATCTTTCTCTGTATGACTTACTTTACTTGGTATAATGTCCTCCAAGTCCATCATCTCGTAGATAGCAAAATTTCATTCTTTTTTATTGCAGAGTAGAATCCCATTATATACAGAGAAATGTATATCCACTACATTGTGTATATACACTACAAAAGTATATATACACTACATACACTACATCTTTTTTATTTTTTTATTTTTTTTAATTTTACTTTACAATACTCTATTGGCTTTGCCATACATCGACATGAATCCACCACAGGTGTACACAAGCTCCCAATCCTGAATCCCCTCCCACCTCCCACCCCACAACATCTCTCTGGATCATCCCCATGCACCAGCCCCAAGCATCCTGCATCCTGCATCGAACATAGACCAGCGCCTTGTTTCTTACATGGTAGTATATATGCTTCAATGCCATTCTCCCAAATCATCCCACCCTCTCCTNAAGCTCCCAATCCTGAATCCCCCTCCCACCTCCCACCCCACAACGTCTCTCTGGATCAGCCCCATGCACCAGCCCCAAGCATCCTGCATCGAACATAGACCAGCACCTCATTTCTTACATGATAGTATATATGCTTCAATGCCATTCTCCCAAATCATCCCACCCTCTCCTACTCCCTCAGAGGCCAAAAGTCCGTTCTCTATGTCTGTGTCTCTTTTGTTGTCTCACGTACAGGGTCATCATTGCTATCTTTCTAAATTCCATATATATGTGTCAGTATACTGTATTGGTGTTTTTCTTTCTAGCTTCCTTCACTCCATATAATAGGCTCCAGTTTCATCCATCTCATTAGAACTGATTCAAATTTATTCTTTTTAATGGCAGAGTAATACTCCATTGTGTATATTTCCCACAGCTTGCTTATCCATTCATCTGTTGATGAACATCTAGGTTGTTTCCATGCCCTGGCTATTATAAACAGTGCTGCAATGAACATTGGGGTACATGTGTCTCTTTCAATTCTGGTTTCCTCGGTGTGTATGCCCAGCAGTAGGATTGCTGGGTCATAAGGCAGTTCTATTTGCAATTTTTTAAGGAATCTCCACACTGTTCTCCATAGTGGCTGTACTAGTTTGCATTCCCACCAACAGTGTAAGAGGGTTCCCTTTTCTCCACACACTCTCCAGCATTTACTGCATGTAGACTTTTTTTGGATCGAAGCCATTCTGACTGGTGTGAAATGGTACCTCATTGTGGTCTTGATTTGCATTTCTCTGATGATGAGTGATGTGTGAATGTATGTTCTTTTCTAGATTCTAGATTGTACTACCTATTACTTAAGTCCCTTTTTTTGTAAAGCAAGTTTTAATCTATACATATCTTTGTTTTTTGCTCTATACCATAGATTCCAAAGTATACTGTTTTCACTTTACTTAATTTAACATTTTTTTCTGTCATTAAATCACAGAAAAAAAATTTTTTTTTAATTTTTAAGTTTTGTGATATGGGTGAATAAGTTGTTTAGCTAGCTTTCTTTAATTTATAATTGCTTTTAATTTATAGAGAATAATTTGAGGACACATTACATGAAATTGATTAGGAATTCTTTTATCACATGAAAATAATCAATGTTTTAAATTAATTGTCTATATTTCAATAAATTAATGTGGACTTCCAGAGAAGGCATATTATAAAAACTATAAAGACCTATTTTTTAAATATTAAAAAGATAATTCTCAAAGACTAAGCCATTATAAATATATAATGTATATAAGATTATATCAGAATACATAAAGCAAAGATGGGCAGATCTGAAAGAAGAAATAGACAAATCCACACCCCTTTTTAGCAGTTCTGAGAGCCTTCATACTCTGATGGATAGAACAACTAGAAAAAGCTATTTTAAGACATAGGTACATTTTAGAACACTATGAACAATGTTAACCTGATCTAGAAACTAGAATACACATATACTTTATATGAAATGGAAACATCACAAAGATAGACAATATGCTGTGCAACAAAGAATAAAATTCAAAATATTAAAAATTTACTGAGTGTGTTCTATGATAAGGGAATTAGATTAGAAATCAATAAGAATAAATTATCTATGTAATCACTGATGATAATCATCAAATTGTGTACGGTAAATTTATACAGCTCTCTAAATAAAAATCATACCACAGTATTACTGTTAATGGAGAATGAATTATTAAGAAAATCATAAACATGTAAGAATTAAACCACACATTTCTAAACAGTTGTTACATCAAAGAAGCCACTAGGAGTATTAGAAAATATTTCACATACAGTTAATTGAAAATAAAATTGATACATATTTATAAATTTTTGAGGCATAGGTAAAGAAATACTTAGAAGTAAAAAAAAAGGTAGTTTTACAAGTTTAGATTTAAAAAGCAGGATGGTTTGATCAATATTTCATTTTTTATCTTAAAAAATGAGAGTAAAATTAAAATGAAGCAATCAGAAAAAAGGAAAATTAAGTCCACAAAAGAGAAAAAATTGAGAAAGATTAATAGAAAAGAGAAAACACAAAATTAAGAAAGTTAAAAATCATGAATATTAACAAGATAAAAATTAGGCAAGAGAGGAAATGGAAGATATTGAGTGTGTTTAAAATGTTAATTTGAAAATGATAATTTTGAAAAACAAAACTCTATTCACAAAATAAAGGAGGGAACAACTCTCAATACCAAAAATGAAAGAAGTGATATTACCAAATATACTATAGGATTAAAAGAAAAATAGAATGTTAAGTGACTATTAGAAATGATTTTCCATCAATCAATTTCATGTTAGGTAAAATAGAGATATTTCTTGAAAAATGCAACTTTCACACAGTGATAAGACAATGTAGAAAATGTGAATAGCATTCTCTCTATTAAAGAAATTGAATTCTTCATCAAGGTAATTTTTGAAGAAGCAAACTGCATATCAGATCCCATGTGTGCTTAGTCGTGTCTAACTCTCTCCAATCCTGTGGACTGCAGCCTGCCAGGCTTCTCTGTCCATGGGATTCTCCAGGCAAGAATACTGGAGTGGGTAGCCATTCCCTTCTCCAAGGAATCTTCCCTACTCAGGGACTGAACCCGGGTCTCCTGAATTGCAGGCAGATTCTTTACTGTCTGAGCCCCAGGGGAGCTTATTGGTACGTCTGGAAAAATTGAAGCAGAAATAATTAGAGACATACCATGTTTATGATTTCAAAATTCAATATGGTAAAGAAGCCAATTGTCCACAATTCGTTTCTCATTCAACATGCAACCCAATATTTTATCAAAATTTGTAAGTTTCCCCTGAAATTACTATGTTCAAGACCAAAATAACTAAAGTTATTTTGAATGAGAGGAACATACTTGGAGACTATTATCAGACTTTCAGCTTGCTAAAAAGCTAGTTACAAAGGTAATTTGGCAGCAGTGAAGATAGTTAAATGACTAAATAGAAAGTTCAGAAATAAATCAACACTTTCATAGTTAACTGATTTTTCACTTCAATGGCTTTTCCACATATATTCTTAAAATAACTGACAATCCATCCATAAAAAATCAACTCGTACTTTATGCATTCCTCAAATGTTAACATGAGACAGACAACATACTTAAATAGACTCACATAAAATTATAGTTTCTAGAAGAAACCGTAGAACATATGTACTTCACTATCTGTAAATGTTACTTGTTTCCTTAAAGATGCAGTTGTGTAGCAAGCTCTTTTCGTTTTATATTTGCTATCAATTTAGAATAACTTAAAAACATGAATTCCTTGAAATTTTTGGGAATTCCTTCATCATATGAAATAATAAATTGTTTTAATTTAACTATATTTAATAAGCTAGTACAGATTTCCAGACAAGGTGTATGACAAAAATTAAGAAATATTTTATAATTATAAAAAAGATAATTCACAAGGACCAAGCAATCATAAATATATAATGATTAATATACAATGCTATGCTTAGCCACTCGGTCATGCCCCACTCTTTATGATCCCATGGTCTGCAACCTGCCAAGCTTCTTTGTTCTTGGGGTTTCTCCAGGCAAGAATACTGGAGTGGGTTGCCTCCATGGGATCTTCACAATACAGTATTGAACCCAGGTCCCCCCCAACTGGAAGCAGATTGTAGACTGATCTACCAGGGAAACTCAAGAATCCTGGAGTGGGCAGCCTAACTCTTCTCTAGGGGATATTCCTGATCTAGAAATTGAACTGTTGTCTCCTGCATGGCAGGTGGATTCTTTAGCTGAACTACCAGGGGAGCCTGTAATATACAACGTACATTATGTATCGTCATGGCAGTTATTTAGAAGCTTGTTGTTTAATTCCCAAATAGTTATAATTTTCTAAATAATTTATTCTCCATTAATACTGCTTTATTGTTGTATGATTTTTATATAGGGATCTTTATAAAAGGATGAATTACGAGGTTGAATATTAGACAGCAGATCTGGTTTTCTATTGATTTGAAGCTTCTTTCTAGATATTCTAGGATTGTAGAAATTGGTAAAAAATATTGTGGATATGGAGTCAATATGTCATAGAGTCAGAAAAGAGAAACACAGATATTAAAAGTGGAAAATTGAAATGAACCTATTCTATTGTCTCAAGACTTTTCAAGATAGTTAAACAAATAGAGAAATAGATAATTAGATAGATACATAAATACATATAACTAGATACATACATTGATATGTATAGATACATCGATAAAAAATAATAGTTCAGCATAAGCATAAGTACATTTATGTGTAATACACCAAATCAAAAATGAGCACACCTACCGCCCAGATGTTAATTTAAAGTCACAAAGTCTATGAGTAGTTTGTTACATAGCTGACTAAGGCACATTATACAATTAATATTTAGACACAGTATTTTGATTAGCTTCTAAATTACCTTGCAGATGGAAAATATTTTGAATCATAAATAGCTAAATTTCCTTGAAGGACACAAAGATACTACTTTTACAAGTTAGAGAGATATAGAATACATTTTTTAAAACATTATAGGCAAGAGATTACCTTCTTTGCAGTCTACTTTAGGATCCCATTCTCCATTTATACAGATTGAGTGTTTGTGTTCTGGTTTTCCTCGACATTGGTAACTTTTGTTGGTGTTATGGTCATATTCAATCGTATGTGCTGATTTTCCCTCAGGTGGAAATAATGTTGACCCTTTACACTTCTTAAGTTCATCTGTTGCTATAAAATGAAAACATTCTCTTGAAAAGACTAATTCTAAAGAACCAAATAGCTAATAACAAAAAATAGCTATGGAGTCAATAAAATAATGATGTTAGAGTTTATGCCTACAAATTCCACCAGCCAAATTCTTGCTGATCAAATTGCATGAGATGAAAAATTATACATGAGCCTGAGTCTTGCATCCAGTTTTTGAAATTTCAGAGATAATACCCATCCTAAAGATTTCTGCCTTTTTGACTGGAATATATTTTGATGATCTACATAGTGAATAGCTATCACATGAATAAACTTGGTCCCCAAACATGATATCTGTGCAAATGTTCATATAATTTGCTTGTTAACCTTAAGCATCTCTGCATTATTTTTAATTCACAATCTTAAAACAATAAAATAAAAACAATTTTTCTGTGGACAAAGCATACCAAGTTACTAGTGTATATATGCTTTTTCAAGAAATGTAATGAAACATAATAAGAAAACACCATCCAAGGTATTCTGTATAGAATCTTAACTTTTAAGCAAAGCTTTTAACTGACACCGAAAATAAACAAACACTTGAAATAAGAAGATGGGTACTTAAAGTCACAACCTATCTTGTATATACACTTAGAGTTTTTGAGCCACTATATTATGTATCAGATCATTCTATAATCCAATATAAAGCCACGATAACAATTTTTTTCTAGCTCCAAGATAAGTTAAATATGGACTAAAAAACTTTATATATATATATATATATATATATACACACCTATATCATAAATTCAATGCAGGTGGAAGTTCTTTTCGAATTTGACAAAATATCTGTATAGGTCTTTGGCAGTATATGTTAATGATTTGTTAATAATAAAGGTTAAGTGAAATGAATAAAATCAGGAAAAGTCAAGTAGATAGTCAAAGAAAAGTGATGATTTCAAAATGAAACTGAAAAAATAAAATAACACGCTGAATTGAAAACACACTAGAAGCTTGAGAATTAGTCCTGTTTTTAAGATTTGTTCAAGATGTAGAGGGACATAAAGCCACTAGTATTCTTCAAGGAATGGTGGACAAAGGAAGATGTATACTCAAAAGGAGAAATAGTGGCTGCAGGCCTCATCCTATGATGGACTGGTTTCT
>SJYV01046286.1:0-14335 GCA_006410875.1 Neotragus pygmaeus | reverse complement strand
GTGTGTGTGTGTGTGTGTGTGTGTGTGTGTGTGTGTGTGTGTGTGTGTGTGTGTGTGTGTGTGTACAGATGAATGGATGCTAGGATGGACACCCTATGTCTATCCAGGAACTGGAGAAAGTGAGACATCTGGTTATGTCTTGTCCTAAACAGGCTCTGTGTTACTTGGCAGGCTTTAATCCTGGAAAGGAACATTTTTACAGTGCAAAGGTATCAAGGAGAATGAGCTGCTGCTTTTCCTTGTGAAGCCCAGACGGGTTCCTGAGAGGAGCCTTAGGGCAAGACCCCACCTCCTAGATGAACTTTTGTCAAAGGACAACATGTGTGTGCTCCCTATTTGAAAAAGGAAGAGGATATAAGGGAGGCAGCACTGGGCCCCCAAAGTCAGACAGACCAGAGGTTTTCCCAGCCGGACTACCCTTCCTTCTCTCTCCTAAAGCCCTGCTTGTTCTTCAAGGCTCATCTCCAGGCTCCTTGAGGAAGCCTCCAGGCACCTTTCCAGCCCCATCTCCTCTGCTTGCTCATGCATTGACAGTATTCCGACCTAAACTCCTCACCATGCCTTCTCCCACCACCATGCTTTTACGCAGGCTCCTCCCTCTTCTCTCCCTTCCTTGTCTGTCTCACTCCTCCTCAGTGTCCAAAACTCCATGTGATCATCGCCTTCTTCCCCGGTGGCTCAGATGGTAAAGAGTCTGCCTACAATGCAGGAGACCTGGGTTTGATCCCTGAGCTGGGAAGATCTCTGGAGAAGGGAACAGCTACCCACTCCAGTATTCTTGCCTGGAGAATTCCATGAACAGAGGAGCCTGGTGGGCTACAGTTCACGGCATCACAAAGACTCTACATGATTTCACTTTCGTATCCTCGAGTCTGAGTCCCTCTCAGGCTTGGCCTTTGATATTATAAAACAGGTGTGGAATGTCTTTATCAATAGACAGAAAACTCCCTGAGGGCCATATGGTGTTTATTTTACCCATTTAGGGTAATCACTTAAGTCATGTCCAACTCTTTGAGACCCCATGGGCTGTAGTTTGCCAGGCTCCTCTGTCCATGGAACTCTCCAGGCAAGAATATTGGAAATGGTTGCCATGTCCTTTTCCAGGGGATCTTCCTGACCCAGGGATCAAACCCAGATCTCCCACATGGTGGGCAGATTCTTTATCAACCGAGCCACAACTCTCATAACTCTCATTACCTAGCAGAGTGAGGTGTATGTGCAAACGGACAGCTGAGAGGTTGGATCTGTGGTTCTCCAAGTGTGACCCCCTGGTCAGCAGCAACCGCATCCCATAGAAAGTTTTCAGAAATACAGATTCTTGGGCCCTACTCCAGCGCTGAATCAGAAACTCTGAAGTAAAATCTTAGTAAGGCTTTTAGGGGGTTCTGATGCATGCTGAAGTTTGAGTTCCGCAGGTCTGAAAAAGGGGTTTGGACCATTGCGATGAAAAGGCCACAGTTCCTAGGATGTTCTGCTGACATGACACTAACTTCACTGGAACTCAAGGACATTGCGAACTGTGGACAGAATGTTCTTACTCAGTGAGGGAGCTAATTAGGGGAGCAGTTTTCTGTGGATTTAAACTGTTACAAGAAAAATATGCAACACATATCTGTCACGACACGTAGCCCCAGCACTCAGTTCGTCTTTCCTAGGAAAAATTAATTGCTACTTATTTGACCCCTCATGGCCTTTATACCTTTTCTGACTACATTTGGCCCCTAAACACCCTGGATACTCCAGTTGTCCATGTGAAGTGTGTGCATTTTAGGTAAATCATGCCACTTTCCCCCTCTAGTCGTTAGTATCAAATTAATCACTTATGTTATCCTCCTTGGGCTTCCTAGGTGGCTCAGTGGGTAAAGAATCTGGTTGCAATGCAGGAGACAGAGATTCGTTCAACCCCTGGGCTGGGAAGATCACCTGGAGGAGAGCCCACTCTAGTACTCTTGCCTGGGAAATCCCATGGACGGAGGAATCTGACGGGCTACAGTCCCTGGGGTTGCAGGGAGTCCGACACGGCTGGAGCGACTGAGCACGCACGCTTGCTGTCCAGCTACTTCCTGCCGCTCTCCTTGTCCCAGCTGCTTTTTTTCCATGTTGCCCATCACAACCGGATCCTTTCTCACCTGGACCACTGCTCCAGCTCCCATTTGGTCTCAGCAGATCCTGGTTCTCCCCTATTACCCTTGTTCTCCACAAAGCAGTCTACCTCCCAATTTAAATTTCGTTTCTTACTCCCTTTCCCTAAAAATGTGGAGCATGTCTGTCCATCATCCTCAGAATGATGTTCAAACTCTTGAGTGCTACAGCAGAGTCCAGGGAATGCCTGCCCACTTCTCTGAGCTTAGAGAGTACTCTGGTCCAAATCCCCGTGGTCGGTATCCACATCTCTTTGCCTGAGAGTCTTTTCTGATGCCCTGAGTCTCTTCCTCCCATAAGCATGGAATACAAATGTGGTGAAGGATAAATGGTTCAGGGGCACCCCTCCATGGGAGTGACTCTATCCCAGTTATGTAGCATCTCAGGTCGGGTAACTCTAGAGAGTGTGTTCTCCACTGGCTCAGAGTTTTTCAGGGGATTAAACTGTAGTTGCTCACAGTAGTGACATGTTTGACAATACATCTTCTCTTGGTTACCTTCCCATCTCTGTTTCACATCCGCTTTTCTCTGTCTGTAGCAACTGCAATCATTATATGATAGACTGCTTGCCTAGGGGTGTGCTTCTGAAGCAACACAGACTAAGACACACAATTGCAAAGCCCTTGACAATTGAGCGTCTGTATAACTCTCTGGCATCAGATGACACCTTTCTTCCCCAGAGTGGTTCCTTGATTATTCTTATAACCAATCCAACTGCAACGGCCAGAACCCTTGCCATTCCCCCAGACAGTTGTGTCCTATTTCACCCTCTTGGTCTGTGCACGTGGCACTAACTTTGTCTGCAACATTTACCATTATCCCTCTGGGATGGATTCTCCTATTTATGTACACTAATGAGGGAGTTGCTGGTCTCTCTCCGTATTTGGATAGTGAGGGCTGTGACTGTGGCTGTCTTTCTGGGCCATCGTTTTTATCTCTACTTAATCCAATGCACTACATATAGTACTGCTCAACAAACCATTCTTCAACATGTAATTGGATAAATGAATATATTTAAAGGGTAATAAATATAGTACATGATGTACATACGGAAAGATCTATTTGTACTGTGGTTTCAGCAAGTTGACCCCCAGAGGTTGTTGAAAGGACATGGTTACCATCTCTGCAGCCTCTGAGAATTCTTTGCTTGAAAAGCCATGGGTTAAAGACAGAAATGAAAGCACTTGGTTAGGTGGGTAGCTTGGGTTGGATTCTGTATGGGGCAGCCTCAGAGTACCATACAGGAAGAAACCTCTTACTCTCAGCGTGGACCATGGCTGGCTATGTGTCAAGCAGAGAAAAAACAAAGAATCTCAAAAAATGATGGGCCTTTGCTGCCTCCAGTCCCCCTTTATTTCATCTCTAGGCATGCAGTGTAGTCTTTCAAAACCCCATAGGTCACTGCTTCTGAAGATCCCAGATACCATGTGGCATCATGGCAAGTGAGTCAGCACTGTTACCTGCCCCCTGCTTAGGGGTTCTGGGCAAGTGACAAATTCAAGTTCTAACTGAGCTTCTGTCAGTTTCCCCATCTGTAAAAAGATTAGATTGGTTGCTTTTACATCACACTCTTTAGAACCCCAAACTCTAGGGAATTGGCACTGGGATGATCCTGGTTTTGCTTGAGAAGACAGAGATGAGATAACTAGGAAGGTCTCTCATCCCCTCTTTGATTACAGAAACTCTTCCACTTGTTTGTATTTCACAAAATATTGTGCTTAAAAAAATGGATGGCACGGTCCAAGTGTTTGAAAATCACTGACTGCCTGCAAACTGCACTAACTAAAAGAACATATGATATTGGCACACGGACACACACACACTTTCTCTCTCGATCTCTTCGGGAAATATCTGCCTCTTTTCATGAATCTATTCCTTAAATCTTATTTCAGTCTTGACAGTGAGTTGAACAGAACCGAGTAAAATATTCTCTTTAATAATTTATCTCACTTTGGAAACAGTTATCTGATAGAATTCTGCAATGACTCTTGTTAAATTATTTGGAGCACTGTCTCATGTCTCCCAGTGGACTGTGCCTATGAAGAGTCCAAATCACCTGCCATGGGTAGCTCTTGGCTTCTCTCTCTGCCCTTTTATGGCATTCACACTGGTGTCCCTAAACGACTCTTCTGTGCAGAATTCAGCAGTTCAAGTAGCAGCAGATAAACCTACGTTATGGTGGCACTGCCAGTCTATAGCTCAGAATACAGTGCATACATTCCCGGTGCAAGTACTTGAGTGCTTTTATGAACCTTGTTTTTAATGCCTTTAGATATTAGAAAAATCAGTTCATTTATTGATACTTGTCATAAGCAGCCGTGTCTCATGATAATCCTAACAAGAGTTAATATAAACCACATCTGGCATAGCTCTATAATCTGATATTTATCTTAGCTCATTCTAACAACAACTTCATGGGTGGGTACTTTTATTATTTCCATTGTATGGATAGGAAAACTAAATCTTAAAGCAATTAAATAACTTTCCAAAGATCACATAGCTACTACGTGGTGATGAGACCAAAAAATGAGATCCAATGGGCAGACTGAAAATAGCAGAACTTTGGTTTCAGCTTCCAGTTCTGAAAATTCGATGACTGAGTGTCCAATTATGAAGAAAAAATGAAAATAATATACTGAAATATATTATTGAACATAGAAAACTAGAAACAACTAGAAGTGATATGAAAACTGAACTTTCTTGTAACATGTAAGAATGTTTCCAACTGTATATGTAAAGTATAGGTGCTTTCAGGAATTATTTCTGCAGAAGAGAGGGTGTATGTTAGAGTCAAATTCATGCTACCATTGATCTTATATTCTAGGCCCTGGTATTCTATTCTGTGTTTCTGTGTATATGCGAGAGAGTCTTTTAGATTATGCTAATGTGTATATGTGAGACTCTTGTAGATTTCCACAACAGATAACAACCACACCACTATTTTTGAAGCATACAAGCTATTATATATTTTCATAATATAGAATTTTAAGGTATAGTAATCAACAGTGGCAAAATATTTCTGTCTTTGACATTATTTTTTCATGAGATCCAACCTGTAATTGAGACCAGAGAAAACAGTATGGAGAAACAAATCCAGGAGAACAGGATAAAAATATCATGAACAGCAAAATATATCTGAGTATTTAAAACCGTATAGAAAAAATAAATTAGATGAACAATTGTGTAAATATAAATTAAAAAAAGATGACATTCTTAATAAATAAAGTTTACTATTTACATTTTTATATATTGCTGAAAGACTTANAAAATATATCTGAGTATTTAAAACCGTATAGAAAAAATAAATTAGATGAACAATTGTGTAAATATAAATTAAAAAAAGATGACATTCTTAATAAATAAAGTTTACTATTTACATTTTTATATATTGCTGAAAGACTTAACTTAGATCCATAAAAACACATAAACAGGAAAAAATAAAACCCAAAAAAGGAGCAGCAAATTTATGCGCGTGAGGTACAGAAAAAGGATTGGAGTTGTGTTTTGGTTTTGGTGATTAGATCATTTTCTTTTTTTTTTTTTTCTTTTCTCTTTTTTNTAAACAGGAAAAAATAAAACCCAAAAAAGGAGCAGCAAATTTATGCGCGTGAGGTACAGAAAAAGGATTGGAGTTGTGTTTTGGTTTTGGTGATTAGATCATTTTCTTTTTTTTTTTTTCTTTTCTCTTTTTTTTTTTAATTTTTTTTATAGTAGGCCAGTAGAGTTTTCTTGAGAACAGATTTTTAAGCATGTCAATGAAGAGTCATTTTTGGTAGTTTCCAGAAGATGCCAAACAGATTTCAACATCATCATCATTAGAAATACCCATAATAATTATAACAATAATAAAAAGGTATAATATGATACATAAATATGGAAGAGCCGCTTGTAATATGAATACATTTTCTCTAGACGAGATCACAGTTTTATTTTGTAAATATTACATTTAAGTATATATATACACACATATATGTACAACTATATATACATGTGCATATATATGTAAATTTATATTTATATATAATATCTTTATATAGATAGATATCTGCGGACAGGTTATTGATTATAGAGACCCAAGAAAGCAAGTCAATTAATTGTTCAAACTTCTCCTCACTGACTGCTGGTGTAGAATTTAAGAAGCCCCGAGTTTGTACTCAGAATGCCGTATCTCCTTTTAATGGAACACTCGATGTGGAATTTTAAGTCTGAGAAGAAAAAGAGAACTAAGGGACTCCCTTCCTCTGTAAAGTTGGAAGTGGCCTGGAAGTCTTGAATAAACAGTAAACTGACTTTTACACTGTAGGAAGTCACTGGGTTTTGTTTTGTTTTAATCAAATTTCAGAACTGATAAAGGCCTGAATAAGGGGGAGAAAGTCCAACTTATCTACAAGTAAAATATTCTCAAATGCAAGTCTCTCAAGGTGGGTTCTAATCTAGGAGCTCACTCCCATTCCTTGAAATACCGAATGAACACTCCCTGTCTTTCTTAAGTGGCCGGTGGGCCTGTGCATTCTTGAAAAATAACCCATAGATTTTATATCAGGCTCTCACAGATTGGCTCTCATAGATTGCCACAGCCCCTTAGAAGCCTCAGGGCCTCACAATCCCCTGCCCTCCCACTGTGAGGTAGGTTAAGTAGTATGATCCCCATTTTGCAGCTGGAGAAACTGAGGCAAATGGAGAGGCAATGTCATGACTTGTTTAAGCTCACTGAGCAAACTGCTGCCTGGAGTCAAGAATTCTGTGTTCTCGCTCGAGGGACATAATTCCTCTCTTGGCTGTTACACATCGCTCTTCAAGATCCAACCGTTGGGAGGAATTTGGCAAAACATGAGCAGATTGCCAAGAAGAGGCTTTGATTCTTTCACTGTTTAGTTTCATGCCTGCTGTCTGCTTGGTTAGTTCCGTTTCTCGAAAACCATGCGAATTACCTGTCTGGTCAGGTAGCAGCTCCCTAGGAAAGTAGACTCTGCAGTGCGAGTCTAAGTGCAGGCTCCGTAAAGCCCAGTGCCCTAACGGCAAATGCAAACACTTTATAACGTGAAAAGCGCAACACAGCACGTCCCCTTAATATTGGAAAAAAAAAAAAACACAATTTCAAGCCCTCCCCACTCCCTACTATTACTGACTGACAACCAACCAAATAGACAAAATGCACCCCGCCCCCAACAATATCAACTACATATTAAGGGGAAAGATGCCTTATTTCCTGAACCTACCACAATATACAGAAAAGAACAGACAAGAGATACAAAACCCCACTCTACTCCTGCTAGGGAAATCTTTAGACTGTGTCTACCTACTCAGTCTGTAGAATACAGAATGTTCTTCGGGAATCACAAAAATAGGTTTTCTTAAAATTCTTATTTTTACTCATGCTTTACTTTTTAATCTCCTTGTCTTCTATTAACCTCTGTCTGTGCAGCTTTGTCACCATCCATTTCTTTTTTTATATTTTCCCTACTTTGAAGTAGTTTGAGGAGGAAAAAAAAAACACACACACACACAAAAACCTCAAATCTGTTAACCTGAATTTATGGTTTCCTTTCTTCCTTCCCTCTTTTCTCCTCTTTTTTTCCCTTTTTCTTCCTCTCTCTCTTTCCTTTCTTTACACAGGTAAGACCTATAACAAACTGACAGAACCAAGTTAAACCAAACCTGGAAGGGAGGTAGCCAGAATCTGTCTCAAAGAATTATTTTCAACAAATAGCATCGAAACATTGGCCAAGGTGGGAAAAAGACCAAGAGCACTGTCTAGGCAGTGACTCCACATGCTGAAGCCAGGAGAAGCAGCTGATACCCTCCATCCTCAGAGCCCTGCTAGTTACAATCGCTCATCTCCCCCTTTCATAACACCTCCCATTCAGCCTCCAGAATGAACTTCCCAAGGGTTGTCTTCCCCTAAAAGGTGGTTGGCACAGAATCTAGGGGCCAACACAGGTCCTCTGGCAGCTAGTAGGGCTGTGGCTCAGAAAGTCTTCCTAAGAGAAGGCTTGGCGAACTGTCCACCTTATCTTTTCTTTCTTGCTGTTAACAGGCTAATCCTTCTTCAGAACCTCCATGTTCTGAAGAAAGTTCTGAAGAAGCGAATCCATCTTCAGAACCACCAAGTGCTTTAGGACCTCTGAGCTGCTGATAGACAATAGTGCTGCAGAGCCTCCTCCTGTGAGTACTCCACTGTCCTGAACTGGAGCTGATAAAGGGGTGAGAGGATGAATTTACACCCAGAAAGAAATCGAAGCTGAGTATAAGTGCACTGCATACACAGAGCTGACAGTGCTCCGCTAAGGTATGAGAAGGACCTGTTAGTGACACTTTGCACATGGGACTGAGGCTGCCCACCCATCAGGCAGCCTCTCCCACCTAATATCCCTGGCAAATAGGAATTTGTGAGTAGCAGGTTTGAATGATGGTGAGGAGGAGACTGGGAAACACTTTGCTGAGAAGGGCTTGATCACTCCGAGACTCTGAAGGTAAAAGCCAGCTGCAGAATGTGTGTGAATGGAGGAGGAAAGAGCATGAGGGTGGCCTGGCAGGAGGGTGAGGCTCTGCTCTGGCTCCTGCTACCCCTCCGTCAGGAATGTCGTCTTTAGGTCTCCCAGGTTCTCTGCGCTCCTTACTGATGTTAAAAAAAGCAACTGGGAGAGCCAACTCTGTTCACATCTTACCTCATTTGTTCCTTCCTATCTAGCACCACTCAGGTTGATAACTCAGCAAGGGCATGAGGGGACTTGAAGAGTTGGCAAGAGTTCTAAGATACTGGAGAGGGGGGCAAAATGGAATCGATGCTTATGCAATTATTATTCTCTTGCCAAAGATTGGCCCTGGTAATTAAAGGGGAAAAAAAAAAAATGCCCTCAGTATAAATGAGATACAAGTTTGTAAGAAGGAAACTTAATGGATTTGAGTCAGGCCTTAACAATGGCATGCCTGGAACCCAATCTCAGAGATTGTAGCCTGGAATAAGCCACATAAAACTGTCTAAGCACTGCATCCTTATTTGTGGGTAGCTGTGCGAAAAGCACCTTGATATATTTATTAATGTAACAGACCACAGATGGCCAGCAGACGTCTTCTCAAATGCTCTTGGTCAGCAGCTAGCTGCTGCTGGGAGACAGAACAGTAGGAAGGTTTCTGAAGTTATTTTTGGTCCCCATTGGAAAAAAAGCGGCGGAGGGGGGGGCAGGGGGGTGACAAACAAAAGATGATTTATTAATTAACTCATTTCAAATATCCAAACAAGATCTTAAAGCAATCAAAGGATCTAGGACATTGTGTTTAAGTTTGCATTTTAGTACAATAAATTCTCCTATATATTTGTCACAAAAATAACTATGACAAATTATTCCACAAACAGCTCTTGAAGTGGTTAACCAGAAATAATGAGTTTGATATAAACATTGACTTTTTGCAAGTCAGTTTATCTGAACACATATATTTACATTCTAATGACTTTAAATGTTTTGTGGAAACTGATAACTTCTTTGACCCATGATCTCAATGGAGGAAACCNTGCTTGGTATCTTCCATTTCTATGCTGTTTGTTTTTTGGTTGGTTGTCTTCACTAGACTTGAGATGATTTGTGGCAATATTTATGCAATATCTCTACCTTAGACCCTCCCTTCACCTTACTTTCTCAGTTTCAGAGATCAGGTTAAATGTCAGCCTTCTTTCCACCTCATTCTGTGTTCCTCACCTCCCTTACTAATTTCAAAAGGAGTGGACAGGTAACCGACTGAACAAAGAGGGCCCCAAAGAGGTAGGGGCTTCTGTGAGCATCTGGCTAATTTCCTCTCCACCTTTGGAGGCTGAGCGTGGGAGAGAGGGAAGGGCCTCCCTAGGATGGAGGTGGATGGGAGTATGGGAGCCAGAGGCTGTGTGGAAGGCATGGTGGCCACACTGGGCAATTGGGGAACAAGGCTGGGAACCCTTGGGCTGCCCCCTGCAGGCCCCTCTAGAGCCACAGTCCAGGTGTGGATCCCATCCGAGATGCTTCTCTGCTCCAGCACTATTGCTACTCAGGGCACGATGGGGTCCTCAGACCCAAAGCCTGCTCTCGCCTTGGAGGGGCAGGAAGACTTGGACAAGGATACTAACCCAAGAGTCCCTGCCATCCCAACAGTCTCCGGAGGGTTCCGGCATCATAGAACTGTAACACTGTTCCTCTTGCTTATAAAATCTAACACTGGCTTAGACATTCTGGACTCTCGGTGAGGGCTCCAGCATCTGAAGCCCCTCAATTCCCTTCCAGGATGAGAAGCCCACCCAGGGGGCCTTCACTTCTCACCATGTGGGCCAATGAGGGGTTTTCCCTCGCAGAAGGACTAAGAAGTGAGGAGCTGTGGGGCAACGTGGGGCACTTTGAAGGCAGACAGTTTGGTTGTGTGGGGGTTTTTCCTCACCTAGTCCCATCACCTCGGGGTACTCAATGGATAGGATAGAGCAGCCGAGAAAAGTAGCAGCAAGTGTGCTCCCAAGGCAGGATGTTGGGGACATTACGGCCTCAAGCCGGGGGCTGTTATAATACCTTGACATTGCAATCCTAAGCCATTTCCAGCTTGGCCTCGAACCCTGGGGGCTTTGCATACCTTGGATTCTTTACCTCTTCCTCAGGTCCTACTTCCCTAGAAGGGAGGTGATCAGAGACCATTTACCTCCAATCCCAGAGGACTGCGCACTCAAGCACACCTTACGTATTCTAAGCCTCAGGGTGTGAGCTATGTTGGCATTTAACACTTGGTCTTAGCAGTTTCTGTAACTCTCTTTCTCCCAAGGACAGTGCTGGTTTGGAGCCTGGGAGAGAAAGGACTGAGTTTGGCCCAGTCTCTCTCTGCGCAGTCTCCAAAACTGCTCTCCCACGGGTGTCTGCATGGGTTCGTATGCATGCGTGCCTACTAACCACAGATGGGCCCACTCCTAGATACAGAATATGTCTCTTGCTGCAGTCGTGTGACAAATGGTTAGAATTTTAGGAGGCTCAGGGACTGCATGCTGTATGTATGTGCAATCTTTCTAAGACTTTGAGATGGGATTCCATTCCATCATTCAACATGGTGAGACTTGGTTCACACGCCTGTACTACGAGTCCTTCCTGGGTGAAATTAAAGGCAGACCGGTTGGGTGCTAAGGATCCCTGGTGTGGAGAGGCCATTCCGTTGAGCAGCTGACTGTGAAATCAATACCAAAGGGATGCGGGTCCTGGCGCTGGGAATTCTTTGACAACTCCTTGTCTTTCCTTAGCCATGGCTGTATCCTCGGAGGTCTTTCCGGGTGTGTTCTTGGGCCTGGGGGTCCCGGCAAGCACAGTCATCCTGTAGGTCACAAGACATGGGGAAGGGTGTGACCTGCAGAGACAAAGGCAGAAGAGATGAGTCAGGTGCTTGGGACTGAAACAGAAACTTCTACTAGAGAAGCAGTGCAGGGCAGAGGGTTCATCACTGGATGTTGGGGCAGCAGATTCAAGCTCAAGTCATGCCTCTGCCTCTTGCTAGCCTTATGATAACTTCTATCAGGATCACCATGGTCATTAGCAGAGCTGTTTACGTTTTCAGGGCCATGTATTACAGGCCAGGCAATGTGCTAAGTGCTTTACAACCAGGGAGAGAACTGAATTTTTCAACAACTCTGTAAAGTGAAAGTGAAATCGCTCAGTCGTGTCCGACTCTTTGCAACCCCGTGGACTATAGCCTATCAGACTCCTCCATCCATGGGGTTTTCCAGGCAAGAATACTGAAGGGGGTTGCCATTTCCTTTTCCAGAAGATCTTCCCGACCCAGAGATTGAACCCGGGTCTCCCGCATTGTAGGCAGATGCTTTACCGTCTGAGCCACCAGGGAAGTCCACCTCTGTAAGATAGGAACTAGAACAACCGCCCTTTTACAGGTGGGGAAACTGAGGCTCAGAAACGGGCAAGCATTCCCCAAAGTGGTGGTGGTGGCGTTTAGTTGCTTCAGTCATGTCCAACTTTTTGCGACACTATGGACTGTAGCCAACCAGACTCCACTGTTCATGGGATTTCTCAGGTAAGAATATTGGAGTGGGTTGCCATTTTCTCCTCCAGGGGATCTTCCCAACCCAGGGATCAAACCAACATCTCTCGTGGCTCCTGCATTGGCAGGCGGGTTCTTTATCACTGAGCCACCAGGGAAGCCCAAACCAATAAGTCACAAACCCAGTATTTAAGGCAAGCAACCTCTAAAGCTACGAGCAGCCTGGATGGCATATTCAAAAGCAGAGACAGCACTTGGCCAACCAAGGCCTGTCCAGTCAAGGCTATGGTTTTTCCAGTGGTCATGTACGGATGTGAGAGTTGGACTGTGAAGAAAGCTGAGCACTGAAGAATTGATGTTTTTGAACTGTGGTGTTGGAGAAGACTCTTGAGAGTCCCCTGAACTACAAGGAGATCCAAACCAGTCCATCCTAAAGGAGATCAGCCCTGGGTGTTCTTTGGGAAGACTGATGCTGAAGCTGAAACTCCAATACTTTGGCCACCTCATGCAAAGAGATGACTCATTGGAAAAGACTGTGATGCTGGTAGGGATTGGGAGCAGGAGGAGAAGGGGACGACAGAGGATGAGATGGCTGGATGGCATCATTGACTCGACGGACGTGAGTTTGGGTGAACTCTGGGAGCTGGTGATGGACAGGGAGGCCTGGCGTGCTGTGATTCATGGGGTTGCAAAGAGTCGGACATGACTGAGCGGCTGAACTGAACTGAACTGACTGAAACAACCTCTCCCTGAGCCTCAGGTTCCTCCTAGCTGTGAAGTAGTAGAATAAGACCTGCCTTGTGCTGTGGACTCTGAGGGCTGAATGAAATCATGGGTGAAAAGTTGTCATGTACCACATGAGAGTTGGTTAATAGACTTGTACAATGGAATATCTAATTTCTAGGACTGTTGTGGTGATCCACTGATATAAACAATGCGATAATGTCTTTTAGGAAAACCTAACTCTCGGCACATATTGGTAATTTTGATTTGGGGATTATGAAAACGGCAAAAGCTTTTGCCAGCAAGCTCCGACCACCCTCTAGGACAGTGATCCCCAACCTTTCTGGGACCAGGGACCAGTTTTGTTGAAGACAGTTTTTCCATGGTCCTGAGTGGTGGGGGATGGTTTGGGGATGATTCAAATGCATTACATTTAATGTGCACTTTATTTCCATTATTATTACATCAGCTCCACCTCAGATCATCAGGCATTAGATCCCAGAGGTTGGGGACCCCTGTTCTAGAGTGCCTGAAATCCTGGAGGGGAACATTTCACAGAGAGAATTTTTTTGCAGAAAACTAGGTTGAGGGATCCTAGGAGCAGATTTTAGCATAAAAAAAGGTGAGAAGTTCACGACCTGACAATTTGATAAATGTATAGATTAAAAAATTGGGGAAAAAGAGAAAAAATAAGAGGCCCAAATTTCATTTCCCAGTCCATCCCTTCACATGCTTTGTGATCTTGGGCTGGCTTTCCTTTCTAGAAACTGTGAGAAGGAGCCCAGCAGAGTGAACGTCCTCCCAATACGGCAAAGGATCTGTCTTTGCAAAGAGCACAGGGCAGTCCCTGCTTGAGCCCCAGCCTGGGCTGACGCAAGTGGATTTCACCTCATTGCATCATGACATTTGCATAGAACTTTCCCCAGAGGGGCCCCATCTGCGCAGATGGATGTAATGGCCTCATTCACCTCCTGCCTGGGCAGGGTCTCGCGCGCTCACAAGGCTCAGAGAGGATCTTTGTCCCTCTGGCTGTGGGCTCGTTCTCCTGAACACGTTTTCTCCCTGCTCCGTGTCCTTCTTTCTTCCCTCTTTGCCTCCCCAACCTCTCCCCATCCTGCAACTTTTCAATAATTTAAAAGTGTAAGAATGAACCAGAAGATTGAAGTAGAAGCCCCAGCTCTCTCACCTAATTGAGATGTGACCTTCAATAGGTGACAATTTCTCTGAGCCTCGGTGATCCTTCCTAAAAGGGGAGAGGTGAAAGCATACCCCTCCAGTGGCTGTGACGAGGGGTACTGAGTTAGCCGATAAAAGCGTAGCAAGCAATGCTTGCCGATGCCCGCTGTGCCTCTGTCTCGGGAAGTGAGGTGCGGACTGTCAGCCTTGCTCACCCTTGTGTCCCCAGCACCTAAGCTGCAGAATACGGATGCAGGTCCATTCTCTTCCCCCTCTCTCTCTCACTGCAGTACGGCCGGTGCAG
>SJYV01046282.1:2893-16297 GCA_006410875.1 Neotragus pygmaeus | reverse complement strand
ATACTACTATCCCAAAGACCCACAGTAGAGCTGACAGAGGCTGATACAGCTTGACAGTCTCACTTTTGGAGGAAGCAAGAGAAGTGGACCATCAGACTAACATTCTAATTTTTTCAGGCACCTGCCCAAGGGTCTAGGTTCTGTCTCACCTGACTCACTGCTTATGGAGTCTGACATGCTCTAGACCTACGTACATGGAAAACAAGAGACCCTGGTGGTTTGAGGTAGCTCCAGAGAACCTGTATCACTGCAGACATGCCTGAGCAAGCAAGGGATAAATATTAATAGTTCCTGGGGAAAAAAAAAAAGGCAGCAAATCCATCTAACTGGTAATTTACATTTGCAAGTCCAAAAAAGACACATTCACAGGGAAGGTTTGAAAGGCTCACAGAATCTCTAACTTGTCTGTTTGGTGAAGATATTTCCCTATATAAAGGCAGTCCATAAGTACGAGGAGAGGTGTCTGTTTTTGTTTTTTGAGTTTTTTTTTTTTAAATATGTGGATTCTAATACAAAGATACAAGACATATGAAGAAACAAGGATATGTGGCTCAATCATAGGAACATGATACATCTTCAGAAACGGACCCAAAACAGAGATATAGGAATTATTTGACAAAGACTCCATTAACTCAGGAAAACAATTTATGAACAAAATGAGAATATCAACAGACACAGAAATATAGGAATCAAACAAATTTTGGAGATGAAGAGTACAATAACTGAATTGAAAATTCCACTAGAGGTGTTCAACAGAAGACTTAACTAAGCAGAAGAATCAGTGAACTTAAATAAAGTCATTTGAAGTTTCGCAGTTATTTCCCAGGACCAGGGTCTTTTCTAATGAGTCAGCTCTTCGCATCAGGTGGCCAAAATATTGGAGCTTCAGTTTCAGCATCAGTCCTTCCAATGAATATTCAGGACTGATTTCCTTTAGGATGGACTGGTTTGATCTCCATGCAGTCCACGGGACTCTCAAGAGTCTTCTCTAGCACCAATATTCAAAAACATCAATTCTTCAGCACTCAACCTTCTTTGGGGTTTCCTGGGTGTTTCAGACAGTGAAGAATCTGCTTGCAATGCAAGAGAACCAGGATCAGTTCCTCAGTTGGAAAGATCCCCTGGAGAAGGGAATGGCTACCCACTGCAGTATTCTTGCCTGGTGAATTCATAGACTGAAGAGCCTGGCGGGCTGCAATCCATGGGGTTGCACAGAGTTGGACACAACTGAGTGACTAACACTTTCGCTTTACATCACACCAACTGCTATTTTCTCATTTTTGTTTGTGTTTGTTTTGTTCTTAATGGTCATCTTAATGGGTGTGATGTGATGTATCATTGTAGCTTTGATTTGCTTCACTAGTTATTGGTAATGCTGATTGCTCATTGATTATTAATGTCTCTTTTCACATATCTGTTGGTCATTTGTACATCTCCTTTGGAGAAATGTCTACTCAAGTCCTTTCCCATTTTTAAATTAGGTTATTACTCATGTGCTTTCTTCCCACCATAGAATATTTTTGTCTTTAGAGATATTAATTGCCACAGCAGTATTTTTTTCTTTCCCTGTGAGATAGAACCTATCCATTCCATATAGAGTGTTGTACCCCCTATTCCTTGTATGAAATACAATCCAAATCCCAGTTTTGATGCTACCTGTGACAACCAAGCATCACTTCAAAGGTCTGGTTCATATTGTCCTCTAGTAAACATAAAAAACACATAAACCATTTCTATTACCTCAAAATATTTCTTTTCTCTTTTGCATGAACCCCCTCTTCCACTCTCAGTCCCTGGCAACCATTGATCTGATTTCTATCTCTGTGCTTTTGTTTTTTCTATAGACTATTATAGAAGTGAATGAAGTATGTAACCTTTTACCTTCTTTCACCTTTTAAGACTTATTTATTTTGTTGCATGTATCAAAAGATGTATTGCTTTGTTAGTTGCTAAATAGCATTCCAACTTGTTTTGACTTTTTCAAGAACTTGGTTGCAATGCCTCATGTAATAATATACGAAGGATGTTGACAATGAAGTGCTCAAATCAAATTTAACACCTGAGAAGCAGAAGCCACATTGAATCACAAGCAGGTTCAAAGGGAAGTAAACATCCAAGATCAGACTTTCTTGCTTATGATTTTGATTAGATGATTTTCTCTTTATTTTAAGGCCTATGGTGAATTGAGGAGGTTACCATTGGAACTCAACTTTTCTCCTCCCAAATCTGGAATAACACCTAGGTGTGCAGTCTATCATTTGGTGAAATGAAGCTCTTGCTTACTGGTGGAGGAGGAAATTTTTTTAAAAATTGCAAACCTCTCATTCAAATCACTGGTTTCATCCTGCTTAATCATCAAAATTACTGTTACAAACATGTGTGTGCATGTTAGTTGCTCAGTCATGTTGTTCTTTGCAACCCCATGAGGAGCCCACCAGGCTCCTCTGTCCATGGAATTCTTCAGGCAAGAATACTGGAGTGGGTTGCCATGCCCTCCTCCAGGAGATCTTCCCAACCCAGGATCAAACCAGGGTCTTCTGCATTGCAGGCAGATTCTTTACCACCTGAGCCACCAGGGAAGCCCCATATTAGAAACATGTACATATACTAATCCCTACTCCTGACTTCAGTATTAGAATCTATAGGTTGGGGGTAGAGTGTGTCTTTTAAACATGGGGATTGCCTCCAGTGAATAAAGAGAGTTGAGAATCCATGCCAGAAGCTCTCTTTGCTTCTGAGAACTTGAACTGTCTGGTGTAAGAGACAAGCTTCACTGGTGCTCATCTATTTTCCTCCTCTTTTTCCAGTATGAGACAAAGACTGAGACAGGTCATCCTTGGAGAAGCTGGTGACACCCATTTTCACATTTTGTAGGACTGGATGTGGGTGCCAGGAGCTAAACTCTAAAGAGTCCTGTGAGTGAAAACGAAAGTGACAGTGACAGTCGCTCAATTGTGTCTGACTCTGTGTGACCCCATGGGCTGCAGCCCACTAGGCTCCTGCGTCCATGGAATTCTCCAGGCAAGAATGCTGGAGTGGGTAACCATTTCCTTCTCCAGAGGATCTTTCCCACCCAGGGATCAAGCTCGGGTCCCCACTGCAGGCAGATCCTTAACCATCTACGCCACCAGGGAAGCACCAGGAAGGGTCCTGTAGACACTCACCATCCCCCCAGCTCCATTCATTGAAGACATGAAGCCCCATTCATTGAAGACATGAAGTTCCATTCACTGAAGCCACGAAGCTCCATTCATTGAAGATTTGAAGCTCCATTCATTGAGAGGGAGGGCCAGTAAGGACCCAATGTCAGGCATGGAGAGACTAAAGTCAACTTATTGGCTTACTTTTAAGCGGAGCACAACATCCAGAGTGGTAGGAGCCACATATTATGAAGTGTGGTTAATTATGTGACCAGAATACTAGACTGAAAAAATGGCCAGCCTATTGTTTGAGCCAGCTTAATGGGTGGGTTATATAAAGTCTGTAACTAAACATATGTAAATTATGCAAAAATAATCACTAAAATTGCCCAAACTATGGTGAAATGAAAAAGAATTGATTTGCTGTCTAAATAGAAATGAAGCTTCTTTTTTCCCTACAGACTTAATTTCGTGGTGATGATTACTGACCATTGTAGAGGAAATGAAACCATTCCTAGGCTGAAACCAAAGGAAATTTACAGTGAAATATCTGACCACATCTTTCTGAATAATCTGGAAAGCTCTAACTCATGCCTTGAAGTTTCTGAAGAGCTTTTAATTTTTCTTCCTCTTTTGCAGAAGCCAGAATGATTTAATTTAGACCCTCACACATGTTCATAGCTGGCACAGTTTAGGTGGAACGAAAATAAATACATAAGTGGCTTCTAAACATTAATTTAAAGGTAGCATTTGGTGGCCCGGGTAGCAACATGGGAGATGTGAAAGAGCATGTCCTGGGCTAGGAGCGCTGAGTGTCTCCTCTGCTCACAGCTGCTTCACAGCCAATGCCCAGAGGGGCTTCCTCNTCTAAACATTAATTTAAAGGTAGCATTTGGTGGCCCGGGTAGCAACATGGGAGATGTGAAAGAGCATGTCCTGGGCTAGGAGCGCTGAGTGTCTCCTCTGCTCACAGCTGCTTCACAGCCAATGCCCAGAGGGGCTTCCTCACCCCCATCATCAGGCTTCTGTGGGCCACATGACCTGTCACAGTAGGCAAAGATGATCACCTCAAAGAGAAATGCTTCACCCAAAACATGCAGGGGCTGGCAGATGGTCTCTGGGACATGGTGCTAAAAGGTCTGCTCAATAGAAGGGCTCCATACAAAGCAGGGATTGGCTAACCATTTGGGTCCTCTCTCAGGGAGAACTTGGTTAATCAGTAGAGATGGAAGGAGAATCAATGCAAGCACACATTAAAAGTTGAGTCACTCCTTGAACAGAGAGTTAAAGGAGTAAAGATGCCTACTTGTAAGGAGTCAATTAGTACAAGGGCCTTCATCACTCCTGAAGCAAGACTGTGTCACAGCAAGTCTACCCCAAATATTGGTGGTGGACCAAGCAGGAAGGATATGTATGCACATGTGGTATACATTTATATGTATATACACACATGTATATATGTACACATATATATGCATATATATGTGAATAAGCCTTTCGTTTCCTGCCATACTCTGGGCTTAAAGTCTTAGTGGAGAATACAGGGGGAACAAAAGAAAAGCAATTAATGCTATGATGTAAAAAGGAAGCTCATGCCCTTAACCCAGACCTGGGGTCAGGGGAAGCTTCCCAGATGAAATGACACAAAACTAGATCTGAAAGTTGAAGAGGAAATAAACACATAAGCTAAGGCCAAAGAGGAAAAAGAGTATGGTGTCTTCAGGGGATGGAAAGAACAATGGTTGGNAGGGTCGGGGGCATGGGATCGTGTCGGGCGTCATCTGTAAGCTACACTAAGCAGCTGGGATTATCTCCTGAGGGCTAACTGGCACCACTGACGGCTTTTATGCAGGGAGTGACACATTGCTAAGTAAGGAGGAACTGACCAGATGCTTCCCTCTTCCAGGAGCAAATGCCAATGACTACTACATGACTTTGGCCTCTAGCATATGTTTGCACCAGACTAATATAGACCTTATTTGAAATTTTGTTTTTCCATTAATTCTTAATAAAAATAATGAAAAATAGTCAAAAATAATAATAATAATATGGGGTCATATGCCCCATAAAATGGAAAGGAGCAGTATTTTGACCTTGTCAGATAATATTCTAAGTAAAATTAACTGATTAAAGATACCTCTGAGAAAACAGATTTTAAAATTTCAAATTCTGGGTGTTTTCCATTCTGTTTTGAATCATCTGTATAAACTCATATTATGTTATCCATTTCTTTCTTTATTGGTTCTTTCAACCTCAAAGAAAATTCTTTTCCAAACTCAGCCCTGACATTCACATGTTAGGTGGGCATAAAGGAACAGTTTCTGTTAACTTTTGGTCACTCAGCAATGTGTGTGCATATTGTAAACATGCGAGGTATATACCTTCAGGAGGATTGGAGAAAGAAACTATGCAGCTCTTAATCTCAAAGATTATGATCTAAGTAAGGCATGCACCAAATACAAGGAGGAAGTTCAACTCATTAAAGCAACTTTCAAGCAGGGTTGCAAAAGAGTTGGACACGACTTAGCAACTGAACAGCAACAAGCAGGTGAGAAGTAACAGCTCAAAGCAACCAAGAGTGGGAATTTGTGTGTCTTTCTATGTGGTCCATTGACACCTACTGAATCAGAATCTCCAAAGGCACTTTAAATGAGAGTCCATTTAAGGCACATGCTAAAATTTGAAAGCTGCTATTAAGTGTTACAGGGAATGAGATGAAAGGAATGATTTCATTTTCCTGTTGCTCAAAGAACCTGAAGACACCATGGAAGTTTGGTGAGGATATGCACAGGGTGAGTCAGAATGTGGAGAAAACCACTGACCGCCATGGGACCAGCGCTTGTCTCTTGGACTGCTACCTTTTCTAGACATGAGGAACCTTGCCATCAGAGATGCTCTCGCTTCTCCCACTTGATGGTTCATAGAAGGAAGTGATACCATGACTCTTTCTTTTAGTGGCCAGTGCACAGGACTTGGCCACTTAGATTCACAAAAGTATTTGGAGTCCATTCATTTCAGACCAGTTTTCCCGATGATGTCTTCTTCCGGTCCCCACACTGCATTCTAGGAACCCGAATGACTCATTTGCGATCTCCTTGCAGCAAACTTGTCCCTACAGTGGATGTGTCCAGCAGTGACTTAAAAAGCCTCAAATATAATTGCGGGTGTGGTTCCAGAGCACTGCACTAAAGTGAGCCACACAAATTTTATAGTTTCCCAGTGCAGAGACATTACTTTGCCAACAAAGTTCCATGTAGTCAAAGCTATGGTTTTTCCAGTAGTCTTGTATGGATGTGAGAGTTGGACTATAAAGAAAGCTGAGTNTAAAGTGAGCCACACAAATTTTATAGTTTCCCAGTGCAGAGACATTACTTTGCCAACAAAGTTCCATGTAGTCAAAGCTATGGTTTTTCCAGTAGTCTTGTATGGATGTGAGAGTTGGACTATAAAGAAAGCTGAGTGCCAAAGAACTGATGTTTTTGAATTGTGGTTTTGGAGAAGACTCTTGAAAGTCCCTTGGACAGCAAGAAGATCCAACTGGTCTGTCCTAGAGGAAATCAGTCCTGAATATTCATTGAAAGGACTGATGCTGAAGCTAAAACTCCAATACTCTGGCCACCTGATGCAAAGAGGTGACCCATTTGAAAAGACCCTGATGCTAGGAACAATTGAAGGTGGGAGGAGAAGGGGACAACAGAGGATAAGATGGTTGGATGGCATCACCGACTCAATGAACATGAGTTTAGGTAAGCTCCAGAAGTTGGTGATGGACAGGGTGGCCTGGCTTGCTGCAGTCCATGGGGTCGCAAAGAGCCAGACACAACTGAGCAACTGAACTGAACTGAACTGAAGTGCATATAAAAGTTACACTTACACTATACTGTAGTCTATTAAGTATGCAATAGCACTATGTCTCAAAAAACAGTGTACATACCTTAAATAAAAATATTTTGCTGCTAAAAAATGCTAACCATCATCTGGACCTTCAGTGACTCACAGGAGTGAACAAAAGATCACTGATCACAAATCACAGTAACAAATAAGAAAATGATGAAAAAGATTGAAATATTGCAAGAATTACCCAAAAGAGACAAGAATGAGCAAATGTTGTTTGAAAAATGGTGCTGAAAGACTTATTTAAGGCAGGGCTGCCACAGATCTTCAATTTATGAAAAGCACAATATCTGTGAAGTGCAATAAAAGAAGATGTGCCTGCAGTTTCTCTTCTTTGTAGAGTAGTCACACTGGAAACATGAGGATTGCCAAAGAGAGGCAAGTTGAAGTTCTCTCCAGCCCAGTCAGCAGCATCCAGGCATCCACCAACTTGAGCTTGCAAGGCAAGGGCAGCCACAGAATGCCTTGGCCTTTGTGTGAACTGTAAATTTATTTAAAACTTGTTGGTTTTACTTTTACATTCCAATATTTTCTATAGGTTAGAATAAAAGTGGAGCTTCCCAGGTGGTACTAGTGCTAAAGGATCTGCCCACCAATGCAGGAGACGTAAGAGACACGCATTCAATCCCTGAGTCGGGAAGATCCCCCGGTGGAGGGCATGGCAACAGACTCCAGTGTTCTCGCCTGGAGCATCCCGTGGACGGAGGAGCCTGGCAGGCTCAGTCCACAGGATAACAAAGAATCAGACACAACTGAGACAACTTAGCACACAGAGAAAAAATAACCAAATCTTCTCTATACACAGAACCTTTCAGTCTACAAAGAGTCCTCATAGAAAGTCTCATTTATTTTTCCCTACTTTGCCTGTTGCTTAGTCTATCAAGCACTGGGCTTGGCCTGACCAGGTACTTTGGAGTTCTTCACATGAGGATCATAATTTTTCTTAGGCTTTTCTTCACCAGCCATTTCTCTGCTATCATTCTGCCTCTTGGTAGGTTTTCTCTAAGTCTCTTCCAGCTCTTTTAAGTCTTAGCTTGAGATGCTATGCCAGGACTGCATAAACTGTCAAAAGATATTCTGTAGAAGCATGGAAGCTATTTTCATGAAGAATATGCATCAATCATGTCATATAATGTAGAGACAATATGTCAGAGTGGTTAGGAGCTCGAATTTAGGGGTTCACACAGAAAGGCTGGTCACACAGACCAAGCTTCAAACCCTGTTCTATTTCTTACTGGCCTTATTTTAGGAAATCTCTTGGAGTTATGGCTTTCTTGTCTACAAAGTGAGCTTAATAAGACATCTACTGTAAACATCTGCTGAGGAAATCACATGAGATAATGGACATAAGACCCTCAACATCGTGTCACTGTGTGTGCTCAATAAATATTAGATATTAATAACATTGTGATTATTGGAGGATCAAGCAAAAGTAATAAATGAACCCTGCCCTCGAGAGGAAAATAAGACAACTTTGCAAATAATTGTGAAATAGAAGAGTGTGTGCTCTGCACATCTGTTTTTGTTTTGTGTGTTTGTCTGCACAACATCCTCTCCCCTTTCTTTTAGTAAAAAGCATCCTACTTTGCTTAGATTCTCTTTTCTTTCCCACATGGGCTGATTGTGCTGTGGAACTGTCTGTCCAGTCTAAGCCTACAGCCACTCGCCCCTACCAAGGGGAGCCAGGGGCCCTAAACTGGGAGAAGGCGAGTCTCTTCTGCTGGAGACAGGCTCTCCAGTGGACTGACATACAGTGGAAACAGTTAAGGAGAATCATTTCAGTGACACTGCCTAGGGAAAGCCTGGATTCCTTCTCTTGAGATATCAGGGCTGGGCTAGAAGTTGGCCTTTCTGATATCTAGGAGTTTAGCATGTCTTTCAGTTCTGTGAACTACTCAGACCCCTTAGGCAGAGTTGAGTTCTGTATTTCTCACACCCAAAGAGCCCCGGGAGAGAACCAAAGCGCAATAAAGGCCAAGCTAGACGGGCTAAGTGCTGGGTTTAGAAGGAGGTAATTTTTGCCTGATGTGACCAGGTGTGCTGCGCCGAGCACAGCGGGTGAGAAAGACCTGAAACTGGGCAAGCGCGCAATGAAAAGACAGACACACGTAACCTGGCAAGCCGGGAGTCAGGGGCCTCCTGCTCTCCGGGGCAGGACGACAAAGGGCTCCTTTCAGCCGGCACTCTTATTGGCAGAAGTCACAGCAGATCTTTAGGAAACAATATCCTGGGGAGTTTGATCAGCCCACCACAAAGAGGGAGTCAAGCTAGGGCTCTGCTGTTGATCAGGAACATCTTGTTTTGTTTCCATGGAGACGGAGGCAGGGGCAGGCAGCGAAGCGGAGCCGGTCCGCCCCAGGAAGGTCGGTTCGGCTTGCTTCCCAGTGCCATCAGGAGGGCGCAGTGCGCCGCAGCCCCGGCCCCTCCCTGCGCCGCCAGGTTGCTGCAGAGGGGGGATGGTATATTCAGCAGGATGGATCGGTCACGTTCTGTCTACAGGTCCTCTTCTACTCTTCCCGTCAAGGCCCTTTGCTCTCTGCCTGACAGTCTCATGACTTTTCCTGCCTCGTGGCTTCTGTCTAATGCCTCTTCTCTATGTTTGTCTTCACTCTTTTCCATCCTAATGTTGGAAATTCTGTCAAATCTTGTATTTAAATTTCCAAAGAGAAAGTATCAGATTGGTCAGTCAGCTGTCACCCAGCTTAAAACACCTCTTAGACAAAGCTGTTTTGCCAGGGTGACTTTTTAGACGTCTGGCCAGGTGCTTCGGCCAGGAGAGGGATCCCAGGTCTCAGAGAACAGAGACCCCTGTGTTGGAGAAGAGCGCTGTGGACAGGCAGATATGAATAGTGCCATGTGCAGGAAAGGCTCCAGGGCATGTCCTTTGGATTCATTTCATGGGCAATAAAAAGACACTGAAGGTTTTCAAAAGACTAACTACTAGAATTCTATTTAGAAAAATCAGTTACTGGTCTGTAGGGATAGGACTGTCAGTGCAGAATACGGGGAGAGCAGTGCAGAGGTCCAAGTAAAATGTGCAAGAGTCCAAGTAAGAAGTTATCAGATCCTAGGGCTTAAGCAGGGCCTTCTTCCCTGGGGAATAGAAATTAAAAAGAGAAAGGCATTTAGAACAATTAGGCACCAGGTTGGGTAAGGGAGGAGAAGAAGAAGGAACCATCAAAAATAACTCTGAAGCTTTGAATTTGTGTGACAATACCAAATAGAGGAATAGGAAATTCAAACCGACTTGTAGGAAGACAGGAAGGATGAATTCTACTTTGGACATAGTCATAATTCAAGATAGAAGTTGCCTTGCAATGATCAGAATTAGTAATTTTTTTAATTTATAATTTTAATGCATAAAACTTTGTTCAGATGAAATTTTAAGTGTAAGATCAATATGTCAAGCAAAATAAAAGTGAAGCTATTCTTCTTGGTGGGCTTGGGTAGGAGGGTCCCAGAGCTTCCCTACTCACCCTGCTCTTATTACTTCCCCACTTCTAACATATCTAAGTGGGCATCTTAATGATGCATGGAGAGATGCTGGGGAAAGTGCTCTATCCTTTGTAGATGGAAAAAACTGCTGTCCAAGGAGGAAAATGAACGGCCCAAGGGCCTACAGCTGGTCAATAAAAAGTCTAGGACGAAACCCCAGGTTTCCTAATGCACAGTTCACCAACAAATGTCTAATGTGTGCCTGGCCCTGAGCTAAGGCTTCAATGTGACAAAGAGAGTCTGTCTTCACAGAATCTATATTCTAAACGAACATGTGAAACATTCAGAATGGTGATCCTTTGGCGAAAACAGAACAGCCTGCTGGGCTGGTAGGGAATAAGAAGGAGCCAGCTGTATGACAAGCCAGGGGAAGTGGGCTCCAAGAAGGAAGCGCAATTGGAAACACCCAGAGGCAGAAATGAGCTGGATGTATTTAAAGAACAGAAAGGCATCCGCATATCTGAAAGGCAGTAAATAAATGAGAGGATAAATGGTAAAAGGTGAATGACATCCAAGGAGCAAACTGGGGCCAATCATGCATGCTTTTGCTTGGTGACGTTTGGTGTGCCATTAAGACTTCTCGAGTATTTTATTTATTTAATTACTTTTAGTTTTGGTTGCACTGGGTCTCGGTTTCTAGCACGGGCTTTCTCTAGTTGCAGAAAGCAGGGGCTGTTCTCTAGCTGTGATGTGCAAGCTT
Source organism: Neotragus pygmaeus (assembly GCA_006410875.1). NCBI lineage: Eukaryota > Metazoa > Chordata > Mammalia > Artiodactyla > Bovidae > Neotragus > Neotragus pygmaeus. The sequence goes on along the minus strand of SJYV01046282.1, from coordinate 5,068 downwards.
TTAATTGCGGCGGCTCCTCTTGTTGCAGAGCATGGGCTCTGAGCACACAGGCTTCAGCTGTCCACAGCACATGGGCTCAGCAGTTGCAGCTCGTAGGCTCCAGTACACAGGCTCAGGAGTCGGGGTGCATGCTCTACAGCATGTGGGATCATCCCAGATCATGGACTGAACCTGAGTCCCCTGAATGGTCAGGTGGACTCTCATCCACTGCACCACCAGGAAAGTTCCCAGCAGGACGTTTGAATGGAGAGGGCCAGCAGGAACTGAGAAGCTGGATGGAGATCAGGGTAGAGACACATGTTTACAAGACTATCTTTTCAGGGAAGAGTCATTTGAAGCTCTAGAAGTGCATCAGGCAGCCAAAGTTTGCAAGACTATTAGGAGAAACGGAAAAGAGCTGATAAAAGAAACCTGGGGAACATTTATGAAAGAAGGGGGAAAAAATCACAGAACTAACAGAGCTAAGAGAAGTGCCAGCTACCTGCACCTTCACAGAAATCCTGGGTCCCATGACCTTAAAAACTGGGGAGGGTGTCAACGGTGTCAAGGGCTACATCCCCTCAAAGTTCAAAGACCTGAGGGATAAAGTCTCTGAGCTGAGCAACTAGGAAAACATAGCTGTCCAGGAGACCTGAAATCATGGTCTCCACAGGATGCTCATGCTTTCAGTTGAAATCACATAGCAAGCATCTGAGGCATGGATTACTTCAACCGGAAGCACAGTTCGGTGCAGTCACGAGTCCTGTGCTGTGCATTCACACGTGCTGTAGCAGCCCTGGCCCTGGAGATAGAGATAAAGGATCACCGATGAAAAGGGGTAAGGGAACACACCCTCTACCCTCAAGAATTTCCTAGCAGAAGAGGTAAGTAGCCCAGGACAGTGTGACCGTCTATGGGAATCAAGCGTCTTCACTGTTGGCCCCCCAGAAGTTTGATGTTAAGCGTGTCAGTGACGACACCGCTCAGGACAGGGTTTCTGTTACAGCACTCACGCGTTCCGAAACATTAGCACAATCCTTGTGTTACAGAACCTGTGTGTGATGTGAAGGGCCTAGTACTATATCAGGGTCAGACTTCAGTTCAATTTGACCAACATTTAATCAGAACCTTCTGTACAAAAGGCATTGCTTTAGCACAGCACGCAATCCCAAGCCTCAGCACTTGTGCAGGCAGTAAGAGGTAGAAATACCGTAAGGAAAGTAATGTGCTTTGCGAGTTCAGAAGAGGGAGGATTCAATTCTAGCTGAACTCTAGCTGAATTCATCGAGCAGTGACATTCCAGCTGCTTTTAGAGGGTTGGATAGGACTTCGCCAAGCCTTCCTGTTCCGTCATTAAAAGCTGATAGAGCATAATTTTCTAATTACTAATGAGCTGCGGGTTCCCATCTGTCTCACTTATTCACCTAGGCTTAAAGATGAGGTAAGGGACACTTAATGAATGCCCACTGAAAACAGGAGCAGCATCAGAGTGACACTAGACAGTGGGTTATATGCCCCGGCATCATCTTCCTCTGAATCCTTAGGATAATGTTATAGTTACTGGAACTGAAGCTTGATGACAAAACTTCTTCCAGGGTGGTGAATAAATGAAACATGCTACCAAAAGAAATGCTGCAAGCAGAGCAAGGTCTGGGCTGCTAATTAACCATGTGTTTGTTTTAAAGCTCTTCTCTATAATAATATTTACCCTGGGATTTCTTTGGAAGGAATGATGCTAAAGCTGAAACTCCAGTACTTTGGCTACCTCATGCAAAGACTTGACTCATTGGAAAAGACTCTGATGCTGGGAGGGATTGGGGCACGAGGAGAAAGGGATGACAGAGGATGAGATGGCTGGATAGCATCACTGACTCGATGGACGTGAGTCTGAGTGAACTCCGGGAGTTGGTGATGGACAGGGAGGCCTGGCATGCTGCAATTCATGGGGTCGCAAAGAGTCAGACACGACTGAGCGACTGACCTGAACTGAACTGATGATACATTAGTTTCTCTTCTTCCCCAAATCGGTCATATGAAAAACTACAAATGAAATACAAGATCCATTTGTCAAAGCATTATGTTTCCTCTATGAAGTGTGTACTGGCTTCAGTTCAGTTCAGTTCAGTCACTCAGTCGTGTCCGACTCTTTGCGACCCCATGAATTGCAGCATGCCAGGCCTCCCTGTCCATCACCAA
>SJYV01046281.1:0-53543 GCA_006410875.1 Neotragus pygmaeus | reverse complement strand
TGGTGATGGACAGGGAAGCCTGGCGTGCTGCAGTCCATGGGATTGCAAAGAGTCAGACATGACTCAGCGATGGAACTGAACTTCACATCAACCACAGCTCTCAATAAGAGGAGTGGCAGTGTCATATCACAAGAGTATGTGGGATAGGGTATATTTGAGTAAATTTATGTGGACCTCTTTAAAAATCCAATCCATCATAATGTCCCAACATTTTCCATGTTTCTGAGTGTTTCACATATTATATATCCTGCTCTAAACTTCCTTCTGTTTTTCTTTCATGTTATACTCCTGTTTTTCCCTTAAACCCAAAATGAAGTAGAAATTCTACGGCTAACTTCCCTGAATGGTCTTCCTTCTTTTCACATACAGTTAATTTCTTTGTGTGGGAGGGAGGCGACAGAGGTATGCATGCTACAATTTTATCTTAAATTTTAATTTGTGAATTTATTTAACAAATACTACTACTTCTTTATAAGTACTCTTTCTTTCCTCCTCTTTATTATTTCTTTGAGGATAAATTCACTCTCTGTTTCCCCTACTCACCTCCTCACTTGTTGCACATTATTACTCAACTAATGTTTTGTGGGATCAAAAGCTGCTCTTTGAAATTCAGGCTGCTGCTGTTTGTTGGAACATATCAGCTGCCATCAAAAGAGTCAAAACCCACCAGAATGAGAGATGTGCAGCTCACAGTTAGCTAAGGGGTAACAGCAGCTTCATTTACTAGTTACTTCTATCCAGAGCTAAAAAATGATTTCAAGGTCAACATAACCAAATTGCTTCAGCAATTCTTGTAGACTATGTGAGTAACATCTTCCCACCTTAAAGCTAAAGGCAGAGATACCACAACCTTGCTTAAAACCTGAGAACATTATTTATCCAAAAAAGATCAATAAAGAGGTGAAATGGTGAGCCATGGGTTAAGGGATCAATTATGTGAGATTATTTTAAAATACAAGTACTTAAGTTATATGACACTCTGACATGACATCAAATGACATCTTAGAAGGGACCAAAAAGTTCATGAGAGATTCATTTCAAATCCTGGTGAAGGAGAAAGAATTAACCTTGAAAAGAATCAAATCCATCCACATTAATGTTAAAAGGAAAATAAATAAGTATATACTGTAATCTTTGAGACTGATATGATATATGAAATTCTGGCCATTAAACAAACTTTTTTTTTTTTTTAACACAAGATGAAAAAAATGGGCTGGTTCACTGAGGGAAAAAGAAAGTCAGGAATTTCATAGCATTTGCTGTGTTTATTAACAAGAACTAAACAGGGACTTCTGTCATAATGAAGTTCAGGTAAAAGTAAGTTATTTCCTAGATTACTACTCTGAGTTCCTGTGCAGTAAGCATTATGATTAGATAGACGTCATAATGTATATGCCTCCCAACTAAGAGAGAAACATAGTCACAATATTGGCAGTGAAATCCTTTGGAAAGAAAGATTTGACTAAACTCACCATCAATGACTAGCAACAAATTGTTCATGAGACCAAGGTGAACTACATTTCTAACCCCTTATTTAATTCTTCAAATAAGCATTTCAGTATTTGTTTCTGCTGAAAACATGATCACAATATGTATTTTTCTAAATTGTCTGCAAATTTTTGAATCTTGACTCCATATTCCCAACAGATCAGAAGTATGAATTTTAGATACCAGAGTCCTCATCTGTGGGCTTCCCCAGTGACTCAACAGTAAAGAATCCAGCTGCAATGTGGGAGACTCAGGAGACAGGTTTGATCCTTGGGTTGGAAAGACCCCCTGGAGGAGGGCATGGCAACCCACTCTAGTATCCTTGCTAGGAAAATCTCACGGACAGAGGAGCCTGGCAGGCTACAGTCCATGGAATTGAAAAGAGTCAGATACAACTGAAGTGTCTGAGCATGTCCTCATTTGTAATCTCTAGTAAGAAATGGCGGAGAAGGCAATGGCACCCCACTCCAGTACTCTTGCCTGAAAAATCCCATGGATGGAGGAGCCTGGTGGGCTGCAGTCCATGGGGTCCCTAAGAGTTGGACACGACTAAGTGACTTCACTCTCACTTTTCACTTTTATGCATTGGAGAAGCAAATGGCCACCCACTCCAGTGTTCTTGCCTGGAGAGTCCCAGGGACGACAGAGCCTGATGAGCTGCTGTCTATGGCATCACACAGAGTCGGACACGACTGAAGTGACTTAGCAGCAGCAGNAGTCCATGGAATTGAAAAGAGTCAGATACAACTGAAGTGTCTGAGCATGTCCTCATTTGTAAGCTCTAGTAAGAAATGGCGGAGAAGGCAATGGCACCCCACTCCAGTACTCTTGCCTGAAAAATCCCATGGATGGAGGAGCCTGGTGGGCTGCAGTCCATGGGGTCCCTAAGAGTTGGACACGACTAAGTGACTTCACTCTCACTTTTCACTTTTATGCATTGGAGAAGGAAATGGCAACCCACTCCAGTGTTCTTGCCTGGAGAGTCCCAGGGACGACAGAGCCTGGTGAGCTGCCGTCTATGGCATCACACAGAGTCGGACACGACTGAAGTGACTTAGCAGCAGCAGTAAGAAATGGTGTATTAAATATTTTTTTAGAATTAGACTAGTAGGAGTGGAAATACATTTGAATAAGAGATATACTTGTAAATATCTCTGATATAAATATTTTTTTTTGGTTCTGAGAAGTTTTTGATTAGATTTCTTTATTGTTTAATTGTATTCTTGACAACTAAAAAAAAAATCTTTGTATAAATTCTGTCACTTTATATTAACAAGCCTATCTTTATTGTATTAGTTATTGGGCTGAATATAAAAGGATATCTAAACTGATTACCATTTGTAAAAATATGATTCAAATGCCTTCTCAATGTTATATATTTAATACATAATTCATTCTCAATGAATTCATTCATTCATTCTTAAGGAAACAGAGGCATCCTTTTATCCTCCACATCTGTCTTCATTGAGTACTCACTTAGAGAAAGACAGCAGCGTTGCCCTCCTATCTCCTAGCTGTCCATGCACCCAGTCCTTCCACTGGATACAGCGCCATGTAGCTGGAGGAAGCAGATGCTCTGTCCCCCCAATGCAAACCCAGTGAATCTGAATCTCTAGAGATGAGTTCTGTGCATTTATACTTTCCAAAAGCTTCCCAAGTGATTCTAATGTGCAGCTGGGTCAGAGCACTTTTCAAAGCATACACAGTCCTCTTATCTTTGAATTTTAGTGCTTCCTCCACAGTTGTGGCATTAGGGGTAGGCGCTCTTTGGAGGGAGAAAGAAAAAAATGATAAGGACATCATTTTCCCAGATAGGGGAGGGATGGTGTGACCTTGAAGCTGAGGAAATAATCCCTGAGCTTTCTTCCTCCTAGAGTAGGAAAATTGTGCTCTCATTCTCCATGGCCCATTTGGACAGGGCAGCTCACACAGGCTGAATCTCGGCCAGCTAGGCAGAGAATAATGTCTCCTTGCCCAAACTAGTGAATGGTGGGATAAGGAGTGTTATTGGAAAAATGTATCAAAACCTTACATGTTTGTTTAAATGAAGTTGTGATCAAAGACTGTACTGAACAAATTCTGTGCAGCTTGATTCTGGGCTATGAGATTTATTTTGTTCTTTAAGTCTAGGGGCATGAGGAGAAAATCCAAGTGCAATACATAAATCTTGATTAACTTGTTCAGAGCTCTCAGGAGATCCTTTAAACTCCCCTGGATAGAGTCATGCTCTCATATTGGACATTTCCTCTATGCTTTTATTTCCTGATCTTTATTAATGGCCAACATGCCTGCCCATAGCTGCTGTTGGTCCCTCTGGAGGGAATTTAAATGGTACACGAAGTAGTCCTCTTATATACATCACATTCTGCTCTGTTACATTAGTGGTGCAAAACTGATTCTTAAAATATGGTTTTCACAAATACTCTATTCAGTGATGGAAATGTATTGTTTTTGACTCTTACTTGGGTTTCCCTGGTGGCTCAGACAGTAAAGCGTCTGTCTACAATGCGAGAGACCCAGGTTCGATCCCTGGGTCAGGAAGATCCCCTGAAGAATGAAATGGCAACCCACTCCAGTACTATTGCCTGGAAAATTCCATGGACAGAGGAGCTTGGTAGGCTACAGTCCATGGGGTCGCAGAGTCAGACACGACTGTGTGACTTTACTTCACTAGAAGAAACATGAAGCATGAAATATATGTTTATTAGAATGCATATCTCCAAATGAGGCTTCAGTGAATGCAAAAAAAAAAAATTGAAAGGATTTAACATTAACTTTTCTTTTCAGCTGTACAGGAAATCAACTAGGCAGACATAGCTACCTAGACATGTGAGCCAATAATACTGTATTAACTGTCTAGTTCTTGTTGCATAGCAGACCAATACTGAATCAGTGTTCTGGAAAATAAAGTCATCCATAATTTGGGGTGTAAAAATCAATATTTGTGTACAGTCATGTCTGATTACCCCTGCTCCCTAAATGTTTTCTCTTTTTAAAAAGCAGCAACATTGGTGTCTCTTATTTTTCCAGCGGTTGCCAGATGCTTTATTCCTTGCAGTAACTGGTTCTGTCTTGTATACAGTGGTAGAGATGGAAACAGAGTTCCTTTGCTAATTGTGGGTGCAGCTATTCTGTTCTGTATTGTAAGTCACTCAGTGATGTCCGACTCTTTGGGACCCCATGGACTGTAGCCCTCTAGGCTCCTCTGTCCACGGAATTCTCAAGGCGGGAGTACTAGAGTGGGTATCCATTCTTTCTCCAGGGCATCTTCCTGACCCATGGGTTGAACCCAGGTCTCCTGCATTGCCGCAGATTCTTTAGCATCTGAGCCACCATTCTGTTCGATACCACAGACCCATCTTTAAGCTTCTCAGCCTGCCGCCTAAGAGTCTCCATGTGGTGGTATGGCGATTTTGGATACAGAAAGTCTGAACATCCATATTTCAAACTGTCTGTGTGTTAGTTGCTCAGTCGTGTCCAGCTGTTTGTGACCCCATGGACTATAGCCCACCAAATCAGTCTGTCCATGGGAATCTCAGGCAAGAATACTGGAGTGGGCTCCCATTCCCTTCTTCAGAGGATCTTCCAGACCCAGGGATCGAACCCAAGCCTCCCTCATTGCAGGCAGATTCTTTACTGTCTGAACCACCTATAGAGAATGCTAGCCACCCATGAGACATTGCAGTAGCAGGCTGCATGCTTTGCTCATGTAATCAGCACAGCACCAGGTGGAAATAGTTCTTTGTATTACTTTTATCATTCCCATTTCACAGATGTAGAAAGTGAGGCTTCCTTGGAGTAAGCAACTTTTCCAAAGGCTTTACTAATGGTAGTACAGAATTTGAATACAGATCTTTCTAATCTTGAACATGAGGATTTACCTAGTCTCTTAACTGTCAATTTTATTTATTCTCAATACTATATTTTCTAAGGAGTCACACAGAAATGTTTTTCTTCTCATCTGCATCCATACCAAAATTTGAAAGATTAACTTAGACTGAATAAAGACACCTGAAGATTAAGTTTTATTTTTTCTATTTTTCTTTTTCTTTTGTTTTAAACTTAGAAATTTGAGTGCTAGTTTTTAACATCTAATGTACCAAAAACACTAATGAAAAATGTTACAATTCTGACATTGAGAATCAAAGTGAGATAGTGACATCAAACTGATGTATATATATAACATTGGCTTAAATGAAAGATCTATCTATCTATCTATATATATATCATAGAGCATACAGGACATATGTTTTTTTCTGTTTTATTTGTCCATATAGACAAATAAAATATAAAGTCCATAAATACAATATATAGGCCTGTCTTGATTGCAGTGTATCCTCAAAGCTCCTAGCGTAGCTGGCATTTTGTATAGTTTAAGCATATATTTTGGACAAACAAAGGTATATGATTTATCAGATCTAATTTCGTTATGGGTATACTCTAAAATGGGCTTTCCTGGTGGCTTAGATGATAAAGAATTTGACTGCAATGCAGAAGACCTGAGTTCAATTTCTGGGTTGGGAGGCTTTCCTGGAGAAGGGAATGGTGACTCACTCCAGTATTCCTGCCTGGAGAATTCCATGGGCAGAGGAACCTTGTGGGCTACAGTCCACGGGGTCATAAAGAGTCAGACACAACTGAGCAACTAACACTTTCAATTTTTTCATACTCTAAAATAGTGAAGTAGTAGTCTATAAGAAGTGTCATTTTAATAGCTTGGGTCCAATATTTCTATTACAAAAAAGAATGTATAGAAAAAATGTCTAGAATGTAGTAGATGCTCAAAAATAATGATAATAATAGGAAATTCTTGTCATCACTGAATAACTTGCTTTGATTTTTTTTAAATATTAAATACAGTAATTTTATTAAATATAGTATGACATATATTTATTAACATAGTAATATATATATATTTTCAAAAGTTGCTTACTTTCTCCATGTTAGTCAGTTTTATTTTATTTTATTTTTTTTTAAATTTATTTATTTATTTATTTTGTAAGTTTCACTAAGGAATTTGAAATTTTTTCTTCCAATCATTGAATTAAATTATTTGTGCTAGAATATACAATATGGGTTCTTAGACAAGCAGGAAAAAAAGATTACTGTGTTTTTATAACTTTCAGCCCATGACACATATGCCAGAGACATACAATCCTGTACAGCATAATGCTCACCTACCACCAGCCCGTTTACTACACAGCCCCCTCAAAGTGTTGACCATCTCCAAAGAAGGCTGTTGATTATCGCATTATATTGTAGGAGATCCAAGTGATAGATTAGACTTCAATTTATTCTCAAAGCTTTTAATTACTCTGAAGTTTAAAGGGCTATGAATTAGGTCTTTTGTATAACTTTGACCTTCTCTAGATGCCTTATTGTATTTATTTGATCTGATCCCCATTTGAGAATGGGAGCTCCTTGAGCATAGGTCTTGTTTGTCGTCATATTGTGCCTGGTACATGATAAGCCTTCAGTAATGATAGTAATAGATGCCATTATTGTTGTTGAAAGTTGATAGAGATGTCAATGAGCAACTTTTTGAATCTGTCATAAATTTGTCTTACCTTTTTTTATTTCCTGGAAAACATTGGGTTTTGCTCGTTTCAGATAGTTCCATGTGCTCAGAGATAATTTTTTCAAATTTTTTTTCCATCTCAGTTTCCTTAATTCTGAAGTGAGGATAATTTTCAACCCCCCTACAGTTTTGTTTTCAAGGTTGAATGAGATTATGTGCTTGAAAGCCATCTTATACTCTCAAAAGTTGTTTTTAGTGAACTTAAATAAGCTAAAGTAGCATAAGGGACAAAACAAATGTCATGTCTCTGAGGCTAGAATAATTTCTTAGAGAATAACAGAAAGTTATTTTCTTCTAGATGACTTACATAATCCTGTAAAGGGAGAAGGGCACTAAGATGGCCCAGAAAAACATGGTCTCTTAAAAGTCAATATGAAACATAGTTTCAATTTTTATCTTTAATAAGATATGAAAACAATAATTTTTAGCCTTTTAAAGTACAGCTTGATTATATATTATGAAGCCCAGAGGTAATTCCCTGAGATGATCAGACACAATATTCCCAGGGCTGATGACAGGCATGGCGAGTAGGCAGTCCTGTTCTCCTTGAAACTTGGTGGTTGTGGGTGGTCCACAGAGGTTAGAAAATTGGAAGAAATTTTCCTCCTCTAGAGCGGATTTGGATTCAAGGTTGCAGAGCTAAATCTTCTCAAGCTTATAATGAAAATCCCCATCTGATTTTCTTTGCTGACTCATCCTTTAAAGGGGTGCATTAACAATGTGGGCATAGCAGGACTTTCTGCCATAAAGAGAACCCTGCACGGCTCCCTCTGAGGGTGAAGTTCTGAGGTTTGAAATTGTCAATTGGCTGTCCCCACAACGGGGTCATAGTAAAAATTTGAAATTTCAATCCCTAACAGGCGAAGTTGGAACCCAATGACCGCTGGGGTTAAACACAGCTTCCCTGTTCCTTTTCCAAAATGATTGTGCTATTGCAGAGGTAGCTTAGTGGGACTTCTTCCACACCACTCCTCTGACCTCCCTAATCCTTACCAACAGACCCAGACACCCCCAAGTGTGCACACAGTTTAAGTAAAAGCAACATGTTTACGATGCAGACACTCTCAAGACAAGTCTTCTAAGTTTCCTTAAAAAACCAGATGACTCTTCCCGAATGCTTCCCGGACATAAATTCTGGAGACTTACCTAAATCTCTTCTCTCTACAAGTTGCAAAATAGCTAAAAGGAGGTGCATTTCTTGAGTTAGTGTGAGTTTCTCTCACTGGATCATGCAAAATGCTGAAGTTGTGTGGGTCTTTCATAACCATTTCCCTGGTGCATTGCCAGAGCCGCATAATCTAATGAGCTTTCCGGATGGGATGAGGCAAGCTGAGGTGTGCATCAGGTGCGCTTGTCACAGGTGCAGACCTCTGAGAGACTGGCTTTCAAGTCTGATTTGCAAGTTGGATATGCCCGTCACTTTGGATTAGCTTCCAATTTAAATTCAGCTGTTGTCATTTCCGTCTTAGCATCACATGCATTCTGACAGAAGGCCCTGAATAAAATCACAGTCCCAGAAAATCCTGTCAGCATAATGCTGGGAAGCCACTGTGGTAGTCTAAAATGAACTAGACATCAAATGTGTTGCCTTAAGCAATCTATCTGCCTTTCCTTTTTCAAGGTTGTTTATTTGAGCCCTTGAGTGGTCTCTGCTACTGATCAGAAAATTGAGCTTGTCTAACTCATAGGACAGTAATAGTGATACGAGGTATTGTGGAAGACAACAGTTCATAAGTTTCTCATGGAAGCCTTAAAGTCACACCCAGAGGCAATGTACCTGTAAGCTCAAAGGTGAGGAACGGAGACCTTGTAGGTCAGGTCTACCTTGGCTCATCTGGCCAAAGTTTCAAGGCTATTGAGCAGTAGGAATAGGATTCAAACGCCCACCTTCCTAACTCCAAAACTACATCCATCTGGTCTGCTACATTGCAGATATAGGAGCAGGACTGAGCAAATGACACCACACATACATACACACACAATATGTTAAAAGCAAGGTTGTGCTGGTTAATAAGGCACATGCAGTCTTTAGCTGCCTTGTAATCTAACTGGGGGGGTGGGGAGGGGAAACAAAGAAAATGGTTAAAGTGCTATTTAAATGGTTAAGGGGGAACAAGAGGGCACAAGAGGGCACTCTGGCATCATATAGCATATGAATTAAACATGTTCTGTAAGGGAATACGCACAGGAAAGTCGAACAGTAGAATTTGGCCAGTAATGGTAGGTGAAGTAGACATGAGGTGGCTGTCCATGTTTAGTTGCTAAGTTGCAACTGCATCTTCTGCATTCTCATGGACTATAGCCCGTCAGGCTCCTCTGTCCATGGTATTTCCTAAGAAAATAAACCGAAGTGGCTTGCCATTTTCTTCTCCAGAGGATCTTCCCAACCAAGGCATCAAACCTTTATCTCCTGCATTGACAGGTGGATTCTTTACCACTGAGCCCCGATGTGAGGTTAGAAGGGGAGAAAGTCTGAGAAAAAGGAATGGCAAAGAATCAGGGCTAAGAAANAAATAAACCGAAGTGGCTTGCCATTTTCTTCTCCAGAGGATCTTCCCAACCAAGGCATCAAACCTTTATCTCCTGCATTGACAGGTGGATTCTTTACCACTGAGCCCCGATGTGAGGTTAGAAGGGGAGAAAGTCTGAGAAAAAGGAATGGCAAAGAATCAGGGCTAAGAAAACACACAGTTACTAAAGAAAATGAAAGATGTCTGGGTAGAGAAAGAGTTACAGGATGGATAGTGAGGAAAGTGTTGGCTGGGCTATAAAGTCTTTAAAGGGATGCAGAGGTCATATTGTAGACCTTTTTGTAAAGCTATCTTATGTTAAATACTCTGCTGAAAGGAATAATGATAATTATTTTGATGTTTATAGCAACAGTCCAAGTTAAATATCCTCATACTGTTTTACCAGTAGCTAAGCTAAGTCGCTTCAGTCGTGTCCGACTCTCTGTGAACCCAAAGACGGCAGCCCACCAGGCTCCCCCGTCCCTGGGATTCTCCAAGCAAGAACATTAGAGTGGGTTGCCATTTCCTTCTCCAATGAATGAAAATGAAAAGTGAAAGTGAAGTCGCTCAGTCTTGTCTGACTCTTAGCGACCCCATGGACTGCAGCCTCCCAGGCTCCTCCGCCCATGGGATTTTCCAGGCAAGAGTTCTGGAGTGGGGTGCCATTGCCTTCTCCCATTTTACCAGTAGAGAAGCTGGAATTCCCAGACCTAGGGTAGCCAAAACTCTGTTGGCTTGTCCCAAAGCCCTTCATCAGGAAGGTACCCCACACAGTTGCCTTACCTTGTCACTTAACTGCACACTGAACAGGGACAGTCAACTTATTGTCCTGTTGGTCTTCACCATAAATGTGAAAGACAACCTAGATCACATGTCTAATCAATTCATTTTGTGATGACAAGTGGGATCATGTAGTCTTAGTTAGGGCCTAATTTGAAATTTTGCAAACAGGGACATCATTAACATTTCATGCTTTAACCACATGTATCCAGCTTTGGAGATCTGACATTTTATACTTTGCTGACCTTTTTGGGTTGTTAAAAGGAAATATCTTTTTTGTATTCCTCTCCCTCTGTTACAGCAAATGAAAGCCAACTGTATTAGTATTTATAGAAAAAAAAATAAAGGGGAAAAAAAAGATAAAGACCACATTTCTTGCTCCTTTTTTTTTTTAAAGTAGAATTATCCTGGGCTTTCAACCAGAGACTTTGGGCTGCTCTGTTATTGATCTGTCTGTTCTATATAAAGATCAGACCATATGTATCTGTCCAAATTGGCAAGGATTCATTTAGAGGCTTTGCCTTTCATATTTTTATTTGTTGCTTACTACTACAGTCTCACACAGATAATGGAATAGAATAAATCTCCATATTTCATCCAATAGATTTAAAAAGCGGGTTTTTCCAAACCCATATTTAACATAATAAAATTATCTTTTGATCTCTCCGGATAGCTTTTACTTCTCTGGTAAAGTGGTTACGTCCCTAATCATGCATTTTAAATTAACCCTCTGAATTAGTGAGATTCTGTATCACATTACAAGATGTATATTTGTGTGGATAAGCAGTTTTTTGGCAGGTGAGTTTTTTGCCACTAGCGCTACTTGGGAAGCCCCAATTTTTCCACACCACCATGCCATTCTCAGACACCAGCTGGATATCCCACCACTCAACTCAATTTTAACACTATCTACTTGGAGACAGAAAAAGACCTCACAAGTTAAGAGTTCAGGCTCGTAAGACTAACCTTCCACCCCAATATCAGATGTCAATCAGAGGTCTGGGTTTTCACCTGTGTTTCTGACCAATTATCTATAGATCTGAAATTCCAAAGCTCCCTTGCTCAGTTTTCCTTGATCTACTAGAGCTGCTCAGAGCATAAGGGAAACATTTTTCTTACTAGATTACTGGTTTATTAGAAAAGGATGTCATTTGGGAAAAACTAGATGAAAGAGCTACACAGGGCAAGGTATGGAGAAAGGGCAGAGAATATCCATGTCCCCACTGAGGGTCATTCTGCTTCAATCAGCATATGTGCACCAATTAGAAGATCTCCAAACCCTGTACTTTGGGGCTTTTATGGAGGTTTCCTTACATAGGCATGATTGATGAAACCACTGGCCACTGGCAGTTGGACTCAGTCTCCAACTCCCTCCCCTTCCAGGAGGTCTTTGTTGCTATGCAGTGGCTCAGTCATGTATGACTCTTTGAGACCCCATGGAGTGCAGCACATCAGGCTTCCCTGTCCTTCACCATCTCCCAGAGTATGTTCAAACTCATGTCCACTGAGTCAGTGATTCCATCCAAACATCTTGCCCTGTTGTCCCCTTCTCCTTCAGCCTTCAATCTTTCCCAGCATCAGATTATTTTCAAATGAGTCAGTTCTTTGCATCAAGTGGCCAAAGTATTGGAGCTTCAGCTTCAGCATCAGTCCTTCCAATGAATATTCAGGACTGNCCTGTTGTCCCCTTCTCCTTCAGCCTTCAATCTTTCCCAGCATCAGATTATTTTCAAATGAGTCAGTTCTTTGCATCAAGTGGCCAAAGTATTGGAGCTTCAGCTTCAGCATCAGTCCTTCCAATGAATATTCAGGACTGATCTTTAGGACTGACTGATCTCCTTGTAGTTCAAGGGACTCTCAAGAGTCTTTTCCAACACCACAGTTCCAAAGCATCAGTTCTTCAGGGCTCAGCATTTTTTATGGTCCACCTCTCACATCTGTACATGGCTACTGGAAAAACCATAGCTTTGACTAGACAGACCTTTGTTGGCAAAGTAATATGTCTTTTTTAGTATGCTATCTAGGTTGGTAAGAGCTTTTCTTCCAAGGAGCAAGCGTCTTTTAATTTCATGTCTAAGGTCACCATCCACAGTGATTTTGGAACTCCCAAAAATAAAGTCTGTCACTGTTTCCATTGTTTCCCCTTCTATTTTCCATGAAGTGATGGGACTGGATGCCATGATCTTAGTTTTAGTTTTTTGAATGTTGAGTTTCAAGCCAGCTTTTTCACTCTCTTCTTTCACCTTCATCAGGAAGTTCTTTAGTTTTCTTCATTTTTTGCCATTAGGGTGGTGTCCAGGAGGTCTAGGATGGAACTAAAATTCTCAGTCCTCTAATCTCACAGTTGGTTGTCAAGGCAACTAGTCCCCATCCTTGAGTTACCTTGATGCTTTCCAAAAGTCACCTTATTAACATAACAAAAGACATGTTTTTTTTTTTTTTTTCCTTCCTCCACTGGAGGAATTTCTAAAGTTTTAGAANAGTTGGTTGTCAAGGCAACTAGTCCCCATCCTTGAGTTACCTTGATGCTTTCCAAAAGTCACCTTATTAACATAACAAAAGACATGTTTTTTTTTTTTTTTTTCTTCCTCCACTGGAGGAATTTCTAAAGTTTTAGAAGTTCTGTGATAGAAAAAGAAATTAAGACCAAAGTTAAGCCTGTTACAAATCACATTACAATTGCTCTTAATTTTCCTTCCTATTGCAACTTAATCTTTTATCTGTACTTTATAGTTTATATATGAAAAATATTTATACTCATTCAAAGGTAAAACTTATTCCATATTGCATTTCTTATATTATTCTCCCAATTTTGTATCTTTGGATTATAATTAGGTGTGTGCTTTCCTCAGAGGTAATCCACTATTGGTATTTCAGAAACAGCTTTTAGTTTTTTTAAATCATGTTTTTAGGTTAAACAGTTACTGAACCAGGTGATGGCTTAAGCAGCTATTTATCATGTGTCCTTCTGTATAATACTGTATAGTGTATCTTTTACACATGAAAGGGTATATTTGTTGAGTGTAGAGATGATGAGAAGCTTGTTGAAAAACCAAGAATCTGAAAACATGAATCTATGAACTATCTTAGCCAAGAGAGAACAAAGATATCTAATTTGTCATGCTCCTTAATTATCTATGTCTTCCTAGCACACTAGCTAAGAATTTGTATCTATGCATTTATATATTGATGCTTTTGAACTGTGGTATTGGAGAAGACTCTTAAGAGTCCCTTGGACTACAAGGAGATCCAACCAGTCCATCCTAAAGGAANTCCCTGGAGCCCAAGTTACCCTGATGCCCGGCAATGGGCCAGGCCCAGGCTGCCAGCTCTGTGTGCAGACGTGGAGGCAGGCGGGCCAGGCCCCTGCTGCACTGTGGGTGGAGACAGGCGCGGGAGAGCGGCTCTCACTCCTGGGGCTCACCTGCTCCTGGAGTTTGGGGTCTGGAGTTCACTTCCTCAGGGGCAGGCAGCTGAAGGTTAAGGGTTGGCTCACGTCCTGGAATGGGGCTGGCAGGGGCACTGAGCCTGGGAGACCTGGCGCCACACTGACCTGCTCGGGTGGGCTGGCCATGGGCAGGCCAAAGTCTAGAGAAGCTTCAGCTTCCCTGTCAGTGAAATGGGCTGAGTAAACCTGCTTTGTGGGGGGTGTCTTCTTGCTGCTGTTTGTTTATTGAAGTGTAGTTGATTTACAATGTTGTGTTAGTTTCTGGTGTACGGCGGAGTGATTCGGTTTTACATACATGTTTATGGATTTTTTCAGATTCTCTTCCATTACACGTTATTACAAGATATTGAATATAGTTCCCTGTGCTATCCTGTAGGACTTGATCTATTTTATATACCGTGGTGTGCATCTCCTAATGTGTAGGGGGGTGTTTTTAGTTTTTTTTTTTTTTTTCCTTAGAGGTTTTGATGGGAATTAACGATGATTTTGTCAAGCACTCCCAGTGGATGCAGGGCCCCTGTGGAGGCTGTGGGTTGGCTCAGGGTCTCAGCGGGGGACAGACCCATAGATGACTCCCAAGCAGGAGTATGTCCAGAGTCAGGGTTGGGGAGGGTGACTAGGAAAGAGGGTGTCCCAGAGGGCGGCTGCAAGTTGCCACCTCCCAGCAGGGTCTTGAAGGGTGTGAAGGAGTTCGTTCCTATTTGAAAGATGGAAAAGGTGGGGAAGGGCGTTCTGGGAGGTGGGAACTGCTGGGGCAAAGTGATCAGACAGCCTGTGGCTTTGCCCACACTGGCCCTCTGGGATGGCTGAATTGTGGGCTGGGAGAGGAAGAGAGGTGAGGCCAGGCAGGGTCTGGCAGTTCTGGAGTCTCTGTCTCTGTGTGTCTGAATCCAGGAGCCTGAGATGCTGAGGTCCCTGCCGGTTTATTTTTCTGAGTTTGGCATAGCTCTGCTCTACATGCCATCTGGAATCTGGGTTTTCTTTTTTTTAGACACAGAATTGGATTATAAAGATGGTGGGAAAAAAACAGCGTCTTGGCCCGGTTTACTTGGTGCTTTAAAAAAAAAAAAAAATTTTTTTTCTTTAGTGCAAGGGAAGGATGTTGTTTTTCCTGTGCCTGCCAGTAACCAGGGGCCCCCCGAGGCCCCCACCCTCATTTTCTCTTGTTTCCCAGCTGCTGGTTCTGCCTCCGCAGACCTGTCTCCAGTCCCTGCAGCAGATCTGCTCTTTGGGGTGAGCATCTCCCTCCCATGCCTTTGCGGCTGTGGCCGGTATCAAATTTCATTTGGGTTTCATTTCCGGTTCTCTGGTGGCTGCCCTGTGTACACCTTGCCGTCCCTGTCCCCGTAGATCCGGCCTCAGCAGGTTACCCCAGAGGACGCCCGACACAGGGCACCAGCCTTGGATTCAGAGAGATCCGGGTTTGAGTCTGCATCCACCCCTATCAGCCATGTGACCTGGGCAGGCCCCCAGGACACGGGTAGAATGAGAATAAGGACAGGGACCTCGCGGAGTCAAGAGCGTGTGCTTCAGTCCCATCGTGTGCTTCAGTCCCATCGTGGGCCTGGAGGAATCCTGTTTCCTCCTCTGACTGTGGAACAGAAACCTGAGGCTGGGGCCTGCTTTCAGCTGGGGCTGCCTCCCACCCTCCCCGATTCTGACCTTGCACACACTCCTGCTTGGGATTCATCTGTGGGCCTGGCCCCCACTGGGATCCTGAGCAGCCCACTGAGTCAGGCGGGGAGACTGCAGCTAAACAGAGGAGTTCACCTGGGCTCAGGATGTCTGTAGGGAGCGTGGGCAGACTGCAGGGGCCTGCTTGTGTGTTCTTAGCTGTACTTCTTCCCTTCCTGGAGCCTCAGTTTCTTGACCAGCAGACTCTCAGCCTGGCCCGGGGAGGCTCCCTGTCCTGGCCCAGCCCTGCAGCTGGGGGACCTGGCATGACGCCCCACGCCCCCCTCCCCTCCCAGCAGAGGGCCTCTGTCTGCAGGTTCTGGTGACGTTCNTTTCCTCTTAGAGAGTCCCTGAGTTATCCTTGCTCTAGCAAATCTATCATGTCCTTACAACATGGTCTACAACAGGTTACTGGGGGCATATGTCTTCAGTTGGTGGAAGGCATGAGCCACACACAGGACTCAATGAGGCTTTCTTGTGTCATATTAATATATTTTGACTCCATGGGCTAGACTTGGAACAGAACCAGCAATTACCTTTCAAAAATACATTTTTAACTATGCAGTCATTCTTCCAACCCTTCTTCACAGCCAGAGTTGTAATTTGGGTGGATCTGAAAGGGAAGACAGAGGTGGAAAGTTACTTTTGGAAAGCAGAAAACCACAACTCAAATTGTGGGCGGCAGGTCGGCTGCAGAAGGGAGTCTTAGACTTGCTACAGTACTGGATGCTACTCCACAGTGACCTCCATTGAGCCGTGTGGAATCAGTGGCTTTTGTACGGTAGCAACACTATCATTTATAGTGCTTCAAAGACTCTAATTTTGGGAGTGCCAGAGTAGTTTCGTAATGTTGTGAATGGTATCAGCACCCCGCTACCATCATGTAACCTGAGCTCATTATCACACTGAGCCCCCCTGGTACTTCAGTTCAGTGCCACAATATGGGTAGTCAGGCCTCACAACAAACTTAAATGAAACTACAAAAAGATCTTCTGGAATGAAATGGTGTGCCTTGTCTGCTTGCTCTCAGATGATCACAGCAACCACAGGCACATCAAAGTGACAGAATCAACTTGCTTTTCAAATGCCATTGATGTCCCAATTTTGAATTTAACCATTACTGTCAAGCGGAGCCTATTTAACAAAAACCTAATTTACTGTCTCATCAACCTGTTGTACCTTTCCAGAGAATAGAAGGGAGACTAGAATACTAACTGTTCCAAGCTCTCCCCCGCTGCTCTTTTATGGACAGACAGCTCAGGGACAGGAAGGTCCCACGTGCTTGGTGGGGACACTGTGAATTAATATCTGTCCTAGAAGTGTGCCCCTGGCTACAGCTCTACCAGGCTAACAAGTGAGGTGACTCGCCTCACTTCTTTAAAGAAATTAAAAGGGGACATCATTAAAGTGATAAGTATTGATGAGTCGTAAGACTTGCTCATGCAAAATAATTGCCAAGTGCCAAAATATTCTCCTAGCAGCTGATCCTGAGCATTGGGTCTTCAGTGAAGCAAGGAGTCCAGACTCAGAGGTAGCTGTTCTGAATAATACATTTTGTTTAATTTCTTTAAAGAGGAAACAATTTTTTTAATAAACTTGAAGTGCCCAAGAAGAATGAAGATTTGCTGAGGGATGTGCTGGACTGAAGCAGTCTCGTTGGGTACACAGCAATGCTTTCTAGAAAACCACTCATTTCAAGAGCCAGTGCTACTCTCTAATTTTTTAGCTTTCAACTGCAGTTTTGGGAAAAGTAATATCTTGGTCCATAGAATTTTTAGGTCTTTAACTTTATAATGGATGAAGAAAGAACTGTGCATACATTATCCCTACATATTCAGGGGAAAGACACTGTTCTAGGCAGTTGTATGGCAATCCCTGATTCCCTGAGTGCCTGATTTTTCCATTGTGATCACATTGTCGGTTATTGCTTACCAGGAGTTTTCAAAGTAGGTGTGTTGGAGATTAGATCATAGACTCTCAGATTGGAAGGGAGATGTCTTCGAGGTCAGACAGTCTCACTCTGAAATCCGCCTACTTGAAGGACTCTGGCATGACAGCTGAGTTGTTTTTTTATAGAAAAAAACCTATTTGCTCCCTTCCATGCATTCATTACACACCTATATTGTGGTACAAGGAATGCAGTGAATTCTATTTCAAGCTTTCCTTTTTCTTTTTTAGAGGTACTGCAGGACACTGAGACTAGGAACAAAATATAGCTTAAAATAACATAAGATGGAGAGGTTGTGTGTGTCTGCTGTTCTTGCTTATTTGTTTCCTTCCCTCCTATCTCCCCCTCCCCAGCTCCCACTGGGAAATTTTTATCTGGGAGATTCTTCTCCTGACCTTGGAATGACCCTTAGCTGTTGTAGTTCTTTCATGTCACTTCTTTTTTTTTTTTAAAGAAGAGTGACCTACAGGCAGTGCCTTTCGGGCCTCACCCAAAGCCTTCTTAACCCCTCATTGGCTGGCCTCTACCCTAATAACTAATAAAACTGCTTTATATTTTAGCATCAACAAGTCGGGGGTGCTGTTTTTTCTTAATCTCCTAGAAATGTCTTGAAACCTTCTCCTCTTTAGGCTTCCTGCTTATTTTCCTCTCTGAGCACTCACCGATCTTCTGCTTGTTTTCCAAGCTGGGCCATACCAACTCATTTCTAGAAACATTTGCCCCAGGGCAAAGACGTTGGCTTACTACAGCTCTCTTTCACTAGTTCTGTCTCTTGAACTTCTGTTCAGTTCAGTCGCTCAGCTGTGTCTGACTGTTTGCAACCCCATGTACTGCAGCATGCCAGGCTTCCCTGTCCATCACCAACTCCCGGAGTTTACTCAAACTCATGTCCATCGAGTCAGTGATGCCATCCAGCCATCTCATCCTCTGTCGTTCCCCTTCTCCTCCCACCTTCAGTCTTTCCAAGCATCAGGGTCTTTTCCAATGAGTCAACTCTTTGCACGAGGTGGCCAAAGTATTGGAGTTTCAGCTTCAGCATCAGTCCTTCCAGTGAATATTCAGGACTGATTTCCTTTAGGATAGACTGGTTAGATCTCCTTGCAGTCCAAGGGACTTTCAAGAGTCTTCTCCAACACCACAGTTCAAAAGCATCAGTCCTTCAGTGCTCAGCTTTCTTTATAGTCCAACTCTCACATCCATACATGACTACTGGAAAAACCATAGCTTTGACTGGATGGACCTTTGTTGGCAAAGTAATATCTCTGATTTTCAATATGCTGCCTAGGTTGATCACAGCTTTTCTTCGAAGGAGCAAGCGTCTTTTAATTTCATGGCTGAAATCACCATCTGCAGTGATTTTGGAATCCTCAAAATATAAAGTCTCTCTGTTTCCATTGTTTGCCCATCTATTTGCCATGAAGTGATTGGACCAGATGGNTCACCCCACCCCTTGACCCATACCGGCCCTGCCCCCTCATCCCTCACCTGGTCCCGCTGGTCCCCCTGCTTTTGCCTTTGACCCACAGTCTTTTCTCCACCTCTCTGTGGTGATGCTTTTTAAAACCTAAGTCAGATCAAGTCACTCACCTTCTCCTGAACTCTGCCTTCCCTTTGAAGTCCTGGGTGACCTCACCTTGCTCATTCCCCTCAGCCATACCCTGTGTGCCTCTTCAGCCACCAGACTCATTCCTGCCCCAGGGCCTTTGCACTTTCGGCGACTTCTCCATGGAGCATCTCTCCCAGATATCTCCATGGCCCTACATCCCTGCAGACAGGCGTCTGCTCAGAGCTCACTGGGTGACCCCCGTTCACCCAGTCTGTCTCCTCCTGTCCCACTTGATGCTCCTTTAGGCTCCTTGACTCAGCTCAGAAATCACTGCTCAGGGCTCTCTCCCTGATCGCTGCCACTTCCCTCCCATGAGTCATGGCCTGCATTATCTACTCCACTTGTTTAGGGTCAAGCTGGCACCTTTTGGATGCTCCAGGTCGCAGGCTGATCCTTGCATGCAGGACCTCACTCATTGCTCACAAAACGTCAGTGGTTTTAGGTTCTGTTATCACCCCACTGTGCAGACTTGGAAACCGAGACTCAGAGAGGTTAAGTGACTGGCCTGAGGTCACCGGCTAGACAAGAGGCTAGGCAGATTCGGCACCCAGGCTAATGTGACCCAGGCTCTTGCCCCCTTGCTCCTGTCCCTCCAGAGCTGGTCAGCTCCCGACAGCTGTGTCTCCACGGGGTGGTCACCCCTGGATGCCCCCTCTCAGCCTAACGTGAGGCACCAAGAAGCCTGTGACCTGTGATGAATGCCTTCCCGAGGCCGTGTCTGTGGAGAGAAGGGCAGGGAGCTCTGAAGGACAGGTGGCTGGGAGCTGGCCTGAGGCCCCCTCCTTCCGCTCTGCCTGTGGCTCCTCCAGGCCCCTCGGAGGCTGTTTTGATCTTGCTTCATCCCCTCTTGGGGACACGTCCTTGCCAGCACTTTCCTCTGGCCTCCCTGGGAACGGCCTGCTCCTCTCCCCGAAGAGGGCTTGTCTTAATGGTTCCTCCTCTGCAGTCGCCAAAGCCCAGACTTCCGCCCATCTGCTCTCCTCCCCCCACAACCTCCTCGAAGGCTGCTTTGGGGGGGGCGCCCACCCTTGTTCCAGCCCCTAGGGAGCACGTCTGTCAGGAAGTGTCCAGGGCCTCTGGAGAAGGCAGTTAACCCTACAAAGTTCCGGCCGCTGTGCTCTGGGTAATCGCTGATGTCATTCTCCCATCAGCCCTGGAGGGAAGGTTAATTTTTACAGAGGACCAAGCTGAGGCTCAGAGAGGTTATGTCATTTGCTGGAGGCCACACAGCATAAGGAGCAGGCTTGGGATTTAAATGCATCTGGTCTGTGTGACTCCTTGTGTCTGAAGTCTCTCTCTTTTAAGACCCCAGTTCGATTCCTGGGTTGGGAAGATCTGCTGGAAAAGGGATAGGCCACGCACTCCAGTATTCTCAAGCTTCCCTTGTGGCTCAGCTGGTAAGGAATCTGCCTGCAATGCAGGAGACCTGGGTTCGATCCTTGGGTTGGGAAGAGCCCCTGGAGAAGAATCCACTCCAGTATTCTGGCCTGGAGAATTCCATGGACTGTATAGTCCGTGGGGTTACAAAGAGTCGGACACGACTGAGCGACTTTCACTGTCTTTCCATTTTGCTGGATCGGTGGTGTCTAGTGACCGAATCTGAAGACAGGGCCTCAGATTCCCGACCTGGCGGTTTTCTAGTAGGAGTCTTAGACTGATCTCAGTCACAGTCCAAGGGGCTGTGTGAGTGGTGGACCCTGGAGCTGTGCAGTGTACGGCCCAGGCAGCCGGCTGTCAGAAGCCGCCTTCATCTCGCGTTGGCATCTGCCTTGCTCCTCTGGGCTGTGTCAGTAGCCCAGGGATCGTCTGACAACCGCTTTGAAGTCAGGACTTCCTGCTTCTCCCCTCGTGTGACCCCGAACGCCAGACCTGCCACTCTGGTCCCACAGCCTGCTTTCCGGCTGATCCCCTGGGTCTCTGGAAGTAAAGGGTCACTCCTCCTTTAGGGGTCTAGCTCCTGAGGCCGAGCCAGCTCGGTCAGGTGGAAGAGAGCCTCGGGCTGAGATTGAGGGGAACTGGGCTCCGATTCAGCCTGTACTCCCGACAGCGGTGTCACCTTCTCTTTCGGAGCCTCAGTTTTCTTGCTCTGTAATTTGGGGGCAGTAGGGATCGCCCTCACTGTTCCACGGGGTGATTGTGAAGACCGGAGCCTGTGACTGGGCAGAACTGTGAGCCCGGAGGCCTCCACAGGCCTGGGGTTGTGGTGATGTTACGTTCCCAAGTCAGGACTGGCAGATGTGCGGCTCACGGGCTGCCACTGCCCACTTTGGTGCCCGTGGCTGAACCAGGACACAGCCTATCAATCTTTTTTTTTTTTTTTTTGAATTGCAGAAAAAAATTGACATTACCCACAATGAGCCATTTCAAAGTATACGGTTCAGTGACCTTTAGTGCTTTCACAGTGTTGTACAACTGCCACCTGTCTAGTTTCAAAACCTTTTCATTACGCCCATAAATAACCCCCATGCCCATTAAGTGGCCACTCCCCATTCTCCACTTCCCCAGCCGCTGGTGATCTCTGGTCTGTTTGCTATGTTTTGCCTATTAAGGATATAATACATAAAAGAAATCGTAATACTGAGCTTTCATGTCTGGCTTCTTTCACTTCTTTCTTCATCAGTTTCCAGGTTCCTCTAGTTGTATCAGAACTCTGCCCCTTTTAGTGACTGAATAATATTCTGTTGCATGGATGTGCCACAGCTTACTTCTCCACTCATCTGGTAGTGGATATTTGGGTCAGAATCCATAATACATGAACCAGTGATCTCCAAACTTTAGATCATGCACTCCTTTAGGGAAAAAATTTTGAGTCAATCCTCCCACGAAGTGTGAGTGAATCTGAAACCCACCACTTATGGTCAGTTAGTCTATGACAAAGGAGGCAAGAATATACTGTGGAGAAAAAGCAGTCTCTTCAATACGTGATGCTGGGGAAACTGGACAGCTACACATAAACGAATGAAATCAGAGCATTCTTTCACACCATATACAAAAATAGACTCACAATAGTTTAAAGACCTAAATGTGAGACCAGAAAACATAAAACCCATAGAGGAAAATATAAGCAGAACACTCTGACAAAAGTCCTACAATATTTTGGGGGGATTTATCTCCTAAAGCAAAGGAAATAAAAGCAAAAATAAACAAATGAGACCTAATTAAACTTGAAAGCTTTTGCACAACAAAGTGAAAGTCAGTTGTGTCCGACTCTTTGTGACCCCAGGGACTATACAGTCCATGGAATTATAAACAAAACAAAAAGACAGCCCCACTGAATGGGAGAAAATATTTGCAATTGATAAGGCTGATAAGGGGTTAATACCCAGCATAGGTAAACAGCTCATACAACTCAACACACACACACACAAAATCCTGTAAAAAAAAAAAACAACAACGCTGATTTAAAAAATGAGCAGAAGATCTGAATAGACATTTCCCCAGAGGACATGCAGATGGCCAACAGGCACATAAAAAGATGCTTAGCATCACTAATCACCAGGGAAATGCAAATCAGAACCACAATGAGGTATCACCTCACATCAGTCGGAATAGTTATCATCGAAAAGAACACAAATAGCAAATGTTGATGAGGATGTGAAGAAAAGGGAATCCCCATACACCTTTGATGGGAATGTAAATTGGTGCAGCTACTGTGGAAAACAGTATGGAGGTGTCTCAAAAAACTAAAAATAGAGGTACCATATGACCCAGCAGTTCCACTCCTGGGCATATGTCTGAGAAAACCAAAACCACTGACTTGAAAAGATACATGCACCCCAATGTTCATAGCAACATCATTTACAGTTGCCAAGAAATGGAAGCAACCTAAAGTGTCCATCAACAGGTGAATGGATGGGGACTTCCCTGGTGGTCCAGGGGCTAATTCTATACTGCCAATGCAGGGGGCCAGGGTTCAACCCCTGGTCATGGAACTGGATCCCACTTGCTGCACTAAGAGTTTGCATGCCACAGTGAAGACACCATGTGCCACAGCGAAGACCCCCATGCAGCCAAATAAATAAAAATAGATATACTTTTTTAAAAAAGATAAATGGATAAAGAAGATGTAGTATATATATATACAATGGCATACTCACTTCAGTTCAGTCGCTCAGTTGTGTCTGACTCTTTGCGACCCCATGGACTATGTATAACACACCAGGCTTCCCTGTCCATCACCAACTCCTGGAGTCTGCTCAAACTCATGTCCATCAAGTTGATGATGCCATCCAACCATCTCATCCTCTGATGTCCCCTTCTCAGGTTGCCTTCAATCTTTTCCAGTATCAGAGTCTTTTCCAAGGAGTCAGTTCTTTGCATCAGGTGGCCAAAGTATTGGAGTTCAGCATCAGTCCTTCCAATGAATACTCAGGACTGGTTTTCTTTAGGATGGGTTGGTTGGATCTCCTTGAAATCCAAGGGACTGTCAAGAGTCTTCTCCAACACCACAGTTCAAAAGCATCAGTTCTTCGGCACTCAGCATTCTTTATAGTCCAACTCTCACATCTATACATGACTACTGGAAAAACCATAGCTTTGACTAGACAGACCTTTGTTGGCAAAGGTCTCTGCTTTTTAATATGCTGTCTAGGTTGGTCATAGCTTTTCTTCCAAAGAGCAAGCGCCTTTTAATTTCATGGCTGTGGTCACCATCTGCAGTGATTTTGGAGCCCCCAAAAATAAAGTCTCTCACTGTTTCCATTGTTTCCCCATCTAATTGCCATGAAGTGATGGGACCAGATGCCATGATCTTAGTTTTCTGAATGTTGAGTTTTAACCCAACTTTTTCACTCTCCTCTTTCACTTTCATCAAGAGGCACTTTAGTTCCTCTTCCTTTTCTGCCAAAGGGTGGTGTCATCTGTGTGTCTGAGGTTATTGATATTTTTCTTGGCAATCTTGATTCCAGTTTGTGCTTCATCCAGCCTGGCATTTCACATGACGTACTCTGCATATAAGTTAAATAAGCAGGGTGACAATATACAGAATTGACGTACTCCTTTCCCAATTTGGAACCAGTCTGTTGTTCCATGTCCAGTTCTTACTGTTGCTTCTTGACCTGCATACAGATTTCTTAGGAGGCAGGTCAGGTGGTCTGGTATTCCCATCTCTTTAAGAATTTTCCACAGTTGTGACCCACACAGTCAGAGGCTTTGGCGTAGTCAATAAAGCAGAAGTAGATATTTTTCTGGAATTCTCTTGATTTTTTGATGATCCAACGGACGTTGGCAATTTGATCTCTGGTTCCTCTGCCTTTTGTAAATCTGTCTTGGAATGGAATACTACTCAGTCATAAAAAAGAAGGAAAATTTGCCATTTGCAGCAACATGAATGGCCTTGGAGGGTATTATGCTAAGTTAAATAAGTCAGATAGAGACAAATACTGTATATCAGTTATATATGGAGTCTAAAAAGTGCAACAAACTAGTAAATACAACAAAAAAGAAGCAGATTTACAGATATAGAGAATAACTGTGGTTACCAGCAGGGAGGAGCAATACAGGGGTTGGAGATTAAATGAGGTACAAACTGTTATTTATAAAATAAGCTACAAGGATTTATTGTACATCATGGAGACTATAGCCAATATTTTATAATAACTATAAATGAAGTATAACCTTTAAAAACTGAATCACAAGTATATGTTATATACTTGTAACATATAATATATAGTTATACTTCAATAAAAAATGTAGATTTGTGTTGTATATATATTAATACTACATTGATGTATCTAGTATGTTATAAAATCCATGTGTAGACATCTTAAAAATACAATTAAAAAAATGATGCTTCTCATATTTTTTCTCAGACCTGCCATGGAGTCTCTACCCATCCAAGGTGTTAGCTAAGGACAAAAATGTTTCTGGTTCACACTGAAATTATAGTTCCTCATTGTGGAAAAATTGGAAAGCAAAGTGAAGTGGGAAATGGGCAATTAAAATCCTCTGCATTAAAATGGATAACCAAGAAAGACATACCTTATAGCACAGGGAACTCTGTTATGTGACAGCCTGGACAGGAGGGGAGTTTGGGGGAGAATGGATACACGGGTATGTATGGCTGAGTCCCTTTGCTGTCCACCTGAAACCATCACAACTTTGTTAATCAGCGGTTGCTTAGTTCTCAGTCGTGCCTGACTCTTTGCAACCCCCTGGACTATAGCCCACCAGACTTCTCTGTCCGTGGAATTCTCCAGGCAAGAATACTGGAATGGGTTGCCATTTCCTTCTCTAGAGGATCTTCCCAACCCAGGGATCTAACCTACATCTCCTTTGTCTCCTGCATTGCAGGCAGACTCTTTACCCAGTGAGCCATTGGCGAAGCTTAATCAGCTATACTTCAATACGAAATAAAAAGTTAAAAAAAAAAGTCCTATGCAGCTGCACCTCAAGTTCATTGCAGGCCACATCTGAGGCTCTGTCTTCCTGTGTGTTTGTCCATTGACTGTGGTTGGGCCTCTTCATCCTCAGAGTTTCAGGGGAGGTGAGAGGCAGGAGGAAGAAGCACGGACTTTAGAGTCAGGTTGCTGGGTGTGAAGCCAGCTCTGCCACTTCCCAGCTGTGTGACTCTGGGCACATAAACTTGCATCTTCACCTTCCCTGTCTCATCTGCAAAACGCCAACGATACTGATTGTATTCGTTAGCTGCTACTGCACCACATACACCCCCAAATGTAATGACTTAAAACAGGCAATGTTCGGGGACTTCCCTAGTGATCCAGGGGTTAAGACTCCGCCTTTCAATGCAGAGGACGCTGGTTCAATCCCTGGTGAGGAAACTGAGATCCCACGTGCGGTGCAGCAATTAAGCCCACACACCAAAACTAGAGAGAAGCCTGCACGCGGTAACCAAGATCCTGCACGCTGCAACTAAGCCTTGATGCAGCCAAAGAAGTAAAGCACACACTAAAAACAGCAACAGCAACAAAAGCGCTTGAGTCCTCTCAGTTCCCGTGGCCAGGAGCCTGCTCAGGTGCCGCTGCCTTGCACATCGAGGTGTTGGCCAGGGCTGCGGTCTCATCTGAAGGCTGAGGGTGGCTCTGCCGTCAGGCCCACTTACATGGCGCTGGCAGGCCTCATTCTCTGTGGGCCGAGGTCCCTGTTGGCTGTTGCCTGGAGACTTCCCTCAGTTCCACGTCTGTATGTTTCTTCATGAGGCAGCTCCAAACCTGGCAGCCGCTTCCCTCAGAGCGAGCAAGGAGGGGCTGGAGAGGATGAGCTTGACCGAGGCCGGGTCTTTGTAATCTCCTCACACAGGTGCCATCCCGTCACTTCTTGCCATAGTCTGTTTCGTTGAGAAGCAACTTGCTAGGCTCAGCCCTCAGTCAAAGGGAAGGAGATAGCAGAGGATGTAGATACCAGGAGGTAGGGTCAGGAGGGGCCACCCCTGCTGGCAGCCAGCTCAGCTGAAATAGACCCGTCTTGGAGGTTGTTGGGGGTGTTAAAGGAGGCAACGCCTGTTACACTTGGGGTCCTGCAGGTTGCCCTGTAATTGACAAGGTTGTAACTGGTGTATTTGTTCATTTGTCATTCTTTCTGCTTGTCAGCGCCTGGGCATCAGGAACGGTGGGGCCAAGGACAGGGCCTGAGACCCCAGAACAGCCTGTCGTTCCACAGAACCCATGGTGGGGCTGGCTCATGCCAGAATCAGCCAGGGGCTTGCGGGCTTGGCAGCTCACCCCCTGGAGGGCTGAGACCGCTTCTTCTGGGAGGCTGGGTCCAGTCCTAGAGGAGCCTTGGTGTCAGGGCCCAGGAAGGCCTCTTAGCACCTGGCTGGAAAGGGAGTGGGGCCACATCTGTGGTTGGGGGAGGGGGTCCTCGGTGCCTCCAGCTGGAGAAGGAAGTGACTGACCCCACCTGTGCTGTGTGACCCCGAGCAAGTTTCCTTCCCTCTGGGCCTCCCCCTCTGACCTGCGTGCTGCACCTCGGCCCTGTGACTGTTTGGGGTGAAGAGGGCTCACGGGCAGGCTGCCGGCGCTGGGAGGGGCCTGCCCGGGTCTCACGGCCACCCCACCCCTTCCCTGGCACCACAGGTGTTCTCCATCGTGGTGTTCGGCTCCATCGTGAATGAGGGCTACCTCAACAGCCCCTCAGAAAGCGAGGAGTTCTGCATCTACAACCGCAACCCCAACGCCTGCGGCTACGGCGTGACCGTGGGCGTGCTCGCCTTCCTCACCTGCCTGCTCTACCTGGCCCTGGACGTGTACTTCCCCCAGATAAGCAGCGTCAAGGACCGGAAGAAGGCCGTCCTGTCCGACATCGGCGTCTCGGGTGAGCCGCACCCCAGTGCGTACTGTGCCCCCCTCCCCCCACCAGCAGCACAGAGTCTGCCGGGGGCTCTCCTGACCTGCTCAGCCTCACACACACCTGGGAGGTGGCTGCCACCCTTCTGCCCATTTTCCAGATGTGGAAACCGAGGTGCAGGCAGTTGCAAAGGGACAGACTTGGGGTCACAAGGCTGGCAGCAGGGTCGTGTAGGACCAGAGCGGGGCCTGAGACCCCGACAGACCACAGCTCACGGCGGAGTAGGAACACAGTGTCCGGAGGGGGTTCCTCTGCTTTCACTGGCCTGCTCTGGCCCACCTCCCTGGTGGAGCCCTGTGAGAACTTAGCGAGCGGTGGCCGAAGGCCCTGCACACCATAGGTGCCCTGGGAGGGTCAGGACTTGGGGCTGGGGAGCTGCCCGTGCCCTTCAGAAGTGGCTTTGGCAGAGGCGCCCAGGCCTTTGTCCCAGTGAGTCTGAGAGGCTGGAGGAGGCTTGGGCTTGGTGTCCCTGCCCTGGGGCTCGGGTCTCTGTCTGGGGCCCCTCCAGCCACTTCCAGGACTCTCAGGATATGCCTGGTCTGCAGGCAGTGAGGCCTGGGGCCCCTTCGATTTGAAGGTACAGATATGCCGCGAGTAGTTCTCGAACTGTGCTCCACGGAGCCCCAGGGCTCCCCGGCAGTGCCTCTGGGAGGGGCTGGGCTCTAGGTGCCAGCCCTTGGGCACGCACGCTCTTCGTCCAGAGCAGCTTTGGGCCTTTCTAGGTAGACTGTGGGCATCCAGAGAAGAACTTGTCCCCACAAGGCTCCCACCCCTAAAACTCCCAGGCCTGGGCTCTCAAAGGAACCTTCAGCCACCTCATTGCTCCGTGGGACTGCAGACAGACGTGTCCCCTCGTCCTCCCCGGCCCAGTTCTCTGGGAGGCTGCAGCCAGGTTGGGGTGGGCTCGGGTGGCCGCCCCTCACAGAAGAGCTGCAGGCCTCGGGCTGGACTGCGGGTCAGGCAGGGATTGAGCCGGGAAGCCTGTGCTGGCTGAGCTTAGAGCAGCGCGGCCGCGGCTCACTGACTTCTCTCTCTCCCTGTCCCCGTCCCTCCCTCTCTCACTGCCCGCCCCTCCCTGACTCTGCTCCTGGCGGCCTCCTTCCCGGGGTCTCTCTCCTGCTCCGGGCCTGGCGGCCTCTCTGTTCTCTCCTGTGCTTCCCCGCGCTCCCCACACTCTGACCCCCCACCTCCTCTCCCTCTGTGGGTGAGGAGCGTGGGAGACGTGCCCTTGAACCTCCCCGGTTCCTCGGTTATTTTTCCCGTCTCCTCCTCCACACCCCCCCTCTCCGCCCACGTGGGCTGCCTGGCCCTGCGCCCACCCCAGCCTTCTGGGCCTTCCTCTGGTTCGTGGGCTTCTGCTTCCTGGCCAACCAGTGGCAGGTCTCCAAGCCCAAGGACAACCCGCTGAACGAGGGGACGGACGCGGCCCGGGCCGCCATCGCCTTCTCCTTCTTCTCCATCTTCACGTGGGTGAGTACACCGTCCAGCCAGCCCACAGCTGCCCGCCCCAGCCCGGCTCCTGGGCGGGTGGCCTTTGAGCACAGCCAGGGTCTCTGTTCTGCTTCCCGCCTCAATGCACACGGCGGGGCTGCTCCCTGAGGAGGGAGACCGCTGCCCTTTGCCAGCCAGGACGGTCGGGGGTGATAGCAGACCCTGGCTCTGGGGCAGGGCACCCTTCCTGTGGAAACAGCTTCCCCTCCTAACCTCTCTGGTCATTGGGTGGTAGTTATTTACTGTTCCCTTTTACAGACGAGAAGGCTGAGGCCTAGATGGGAAGATAAGGCTTTGAGGTTCAAGGCTGAGAAAGAGCAGAGGCTGAGAGTCAGGAGACCTGGGTTGAATCTTGGGGCTTCTAATTTTCTGGGCCTCCGCCTTCCTGTCTGTAAAATGGGGAGATTGGGTTTGCAGTGGGCTGTCTCACAAACACAGGTGCACATCTGGCAGGCAGAATGAGAGAAGGCGTGAGTGGAGCGGGCGGCAGGTGTACAGCGTCCTGAAAGGGCACCCTCTACCGGGGCCCTGTTCTGAGCAAGACTGGGACCCACAGAGGCCAGGGCTTCTGGTTTTCCCAGGGAGGCCAGGAATCTGAACTTCTATGTGGATTCTGATCTTTGTGTGTTAAGAATACATATATATTTGACCTCCACATATATATGTAGGTCAAAAAAAGCATGTCTCTGGGCGCCCCTGGCCAGAGGTCACCCCCTTTGTGGGTTTTGGATCTGGTGGTCTCGCGTGCCAGTCGGCACGGCAGCGTGACTGTACCCTCCTTCCCACTGGCTCCCTGTCCTCCGAACGTGTTTTTTCTTCTCCCGTCTCCCTCCTGCAGATATCTAGGGTCATGTGGGCTCCCTTCCCCTTCCCAAGGGTTCTCCCTTCCCCTCCCACAACCCCCTTCCGTCCAGGCCTTCAAGCTGTCCTCGGCCTTCTGCAAGAATCCCCCCGGGGCTGTATATAGGCACCGGCGCCGGCCACTCCTGTGAGACCGTGCTGCAGCCAGCCTTCCCTGTTCCCTCCTGGGCCCATCCTGGCCAGATTTCTTCTTCTTTTTGTGGACACCTAGATCTCCCTTTTCCCCTGGGGCGGGGCTTGCAGAGGAAGAGTGAGTGGTCACCAGGGCGGTCACTTCCAGGGGCGGAGTCTGAACGGCTGACTGACAGGTGCTGACCTGCCCACTGAAGCCAACCTCCCTGATGTGCCTCTGCCTGCCCCCTCTTCTTCCCCGCCGGCCTCACCCCTGCTCTCTCCTGGCAGAGCCTGACCGCAGCCTTGGCCGTGCGGAGATTCAAGGACCTTACCTTCCAGGAGGAATACAACACGCTGTTTCCTGCCTCGGCACAGCCGTAGGCCTGCACAGCTTCCAGAAGCAGGAAGCCCTAAGTATATGCCCAGTGGCAAGGTTGAAGGGCAGCCCACTGCCTGGATCAGCCAAGATGCCAGGGTGTGCAGGGAAGCAGAAGGCTGGCTAGAGGGGCCAGTTAAGGCTCACCACTTCCTCATCACCTCCTTTGTTGATTCTTCATGTGTCTGTTCATTCAGTAAACATTTATTGAGCAACTGTTCTGTGCCTAGTGATGAAACACAGGTGGTTCCTGGCCCCAGGAGCCCACGGGCTGGAGATGGGAAGATAGTCAAACCGAAATCTCTCTCAAATGCACTGCCACAGGCTGGAGGTGACTCCATAAGGGCTGAGAGCCCCTCCCACAGCTGCAATACGAAGGCCAATTTTACAGTCCCGGTGGAGGCTGGCTGCCAAAAGGGGCCTGGCCCAGCACAGCAGGGGACTCCTGGTCTGACTCTGCTCTCATGTGCTATGGGACCCTGGGCAGAGCCAGGCACCACTCCGTGCCTCAGTCTGCCTCCCTGAATTGAGGAGTGATAATGAACCAACTTCTCAGGGCTGTTGTGCAGATGAAACGAAGGTTGGCACAGGGCTTGGCACAGAGATGCTCAATAAATGTCAGTTCTTTTGTTCATTCATTCCTTCTCTCCAAGGAGTCAGGGACACCTTCATAACTTCTCCTTTGGGAGTGATTCCTGTGTGGTGAATCCCTGATCTTCCAAAGGACCTTGGCCTCCAGTCCTGCACAGGTTCGCTCCTTGGGGCCCTCAGCTGCCCTGGAACACAGACCGGCCCCCAGGGCAAAGCCCTGCACAGTGGAGATGCCGCGGAGAGTGCGCCTGCTCTGAAGAAGCAGAGCCAGGTGGACCCCTAGGTCCCTGGGCCCTGAACAGAACTCCCAGCCTCACCTCTGCACCCAGGCCCAGCAGGGGCTCCCATCCCCTCCACGGTTCCTGTCTGTGGCTCTTTGAACTGGATGGCTCAGAGGGTCCTTAACTCAGCTGGGGGGAAGAAGTGACTGCAGAGATAGCACTAGCTGCCTGTAGCCAGAGTCCCGCCCTGGAAGGGTCTGCAAAGATCATCGGCTCCAGGCCTCTGCCTCCGTGCAGGACAGCAGTAGAGCCAGGGAACTCGGGAGGACCGTGTCTGCAGAAATTCCTCTCAGGAACTCATTCATCCATTCCCTTTGTGCTCTTGTGGACTCGCTGATGGCTCAAGGGGGCTGAAGGCGTGGTCTCTACCCTGGGTGGGGGAGGGGCTTGCCACCTCCCTTCCCCAGGCTCCTGCATCTGAGCACCCTGTAGCCAGGACCTCATACCAGCATCACGGAAAATACAAAAGGGCCGCTGCTGATTTCCTCAGCCCACCTCCTTGAGGTCTGGTCTGCCTTTTCCAGGCCCCTGGCACTTTGCCCCTGCCTCTCACCTGTTAGCCCTCTCAGGTTCCTGGTTGACTTAGTACCTTGTCAACTGGCTGACCAAAAGGAAGAAGATGGGGAGGGCCCTGACCTAGGAAGGGACAGGACCCCTATGTTCAGATCTGGGTTCTGGCACTGACTCTGCCATGAGGCCCCCTTTCCTAGGCCTCAGTCTTACTGGCCCCCAAACAGAAGTATGTAGAACATAAGCATTTTCCCATCACAGGCAGATGACCTTGGTTGGGAAGATCTCTGGAAAAGGCTTTCAGCGTAAACCTGTAAACACTGTCTTTTAATGACAGGTTTAATTTATTCCCTAGCTTGGTGTGATCAGTTTCATTGTCCTTAATAATAATGTAATTGCTTTTACTTAAAAAGCATTTCCCACCTATGTGTATATGCTGTAGACAAGTCTTTCCCAACTGAGTTCTATGTAAAAAGGGCTTCAGTGGTCAGATAAGTGGTTGCTTGTTTGGGGATCCCAGCATACATGAAATAATCAGAGCTCTACATGACTCCTGTGGTCCTCTGTTTAACTCAGTTTCCCAAACTTATTTGATTAAGCATTTCAGTTAGAATTAGGTTCAGCAGCAAATGACAGAAATCACAAATGACAGTGGTCTAAAAAAAGTCTTAAGTCTGGGAAGACACTCTAGGGGTGGCATAAGTGACTTCAGAAGTCTTTAGTGACTGAGGCCTCTTCCAAAAGCCTTACAGTTTGGCTCATGGACCTCATGGTCCATTATGGCAGCTACAGTGCCAGCTCTCACATCTGCATTCCAGGCATCAAGTCAAAGGGTGAGAAGGGAACTTGGGGCCGACCCATTGGCTAGAGCTTAGTGATATGGCTATGCCTCGCTGCAAGAGGGACAGAATTAACTTTTAAGAGAGGCCAACATTTATCTGTCTCACCAAGAAATTTTTTTCTCCATCCCATCTAACATCCTAAGAATACTGTTGGAGAAGGATATTATGGGGCTTAGGCCATTTTAACACTCCAGAGTGGAGACTCTAGAAATTTTTTTTGCCCTCAGTAACCTTTGGCATTAGGGGTCATCAGGCAGGTGATCTCCAAACTTCTTATTGGCTGGACAGTGTGGTTCTGGGCTGGCTTCTGAGGACAGCTTTCCTCCATCCCCCCTCAAGTGTGTTTTGAGAATATTTAACCCTCTACTGTCCGTGTCCTGTGGACTAACCTCTACTAACCCAGTGCTCTTGTCTGTCTCTCCCCTAACCACCCCTTCCCGCCTGTCCTTGTCCCTGCCAACCCCCGTCCCCAGGCGGGCCAGGCTGTGCTGGCCTTCCAGAGGTACCAGATTGGCGCCGACTCGGCCCTCTTCTCCCAGGACTACATGGACCCCAGCCAGGACTCCAGCATGCCTTACGCCCCCTACGTGGAGCCCAGCACCGGGCCCGAGCCCACCAGCATGGGCGGCACCTACCAGCAGCCGGCCAGCGCCTTCGAGCCCGAGCCCCAGGGCTACCAGTCGCAGGGCTACTGAGCCGCAGGGACCGCCTGCCCCCCCGCCTGCCCCTGAGCCACCCCAGCTGCCCCTGCCCTCTCCCTCCACACCCAGCCCCCCTGCTCCCTCCCTGATGGAGCGGCAAAGTTCCTTGAAACACGGAGCACAGCTCATCTATCTCTGGACCCTGCAGTGAGTGTGGCATAGCTCTTGGCTGCTGGTGGCATGTGTTTATAAACTAGGGGAAGGGAACTAGGCCACACAAAGCATTATTTTCCTAAGCTGTATACCAGAGAAGTTGTGGGAGTGCTGTAGAGGCGTGAGAGGCAGACACCTACCATACTGCCTGACCCCTTTTCTATGACAGCGCCTGAGAGGCTGGTGCTCACTCCCATCCCCTGCTCTGGGGAGCTCCTGTTAGAGGCACATTTGATGGCTGAAGGGTGACCCAAGTGACCAGCCAGGATACCTTTCTGCCGCCATCACCCCTATGCCCCCGAGTCCTAGAGGTCTTAAGGGAAAACCTACCTCCTCCTTGTGGGTATATCCCCAGATGGCTGCAGCTACTTCAATGGCAAATATCACCAAGAGGAAACTGAAGAACTGGAAGAGAAAGGGCTGGAGTTAGGCGCAGGCCCAGCCAGCTGGCCCAAACAGGCAGAAGGCATTTTGTAGACCAGGCTTCTGGGGACCTGGCATCGGGGGCTGGAAGGGATGCCTGGAAGGGGCAGGAGGAGGCTCAGAGCTGCCAGTGCTTGGCCAAGGCCAGGAGCGGGGAAAAGCCACAGGGCGAAAGCATCAGAGACCCCAGACTAGTATTTGTTTGTTTTTTTTTCTCACAAAGCAAGAGGCTTGATTGGGAAGGGGCGCAGTTGGGGAGAGCAGGAGAATAAGGGAATGCAGGACTGCTCTGCCACATGGCTTGAAGCCTTTGCTTTTAAGGTGACGGGATTAGTTTCCGGGTCAGAACTGGTATTTCTAAAGGTGTTAATGAAGAGGCAGTGATTAAAAAAAAAACCTCACACGCTCACAAAACCCAGAGATTTGAGGAAAGAAGGAAGTGAATACACTCTGGAGTTTGAGGAGAACTGTAACACAAACTTTGAAACAAGAAGAGGAGGTGAAGGCACCTGTGGATTCAGGGAAAAAAGGAAAACGTGGGCCTCGAAAAAGGGATAAAGTCCTGGCATTTAGTTGCCCAAGGGAAGTGACAAGACAGTGGCTTCAGAAAGGAAGAGGCGCTAGCGTGTTACCACAGAGGGGAGGAGACACGTGGGGATAGGGCCCTGCAGACCCGCCCCACCCCACCCCACCCCCTGGTCTACAGGATCCTGGGAGGGGGACCTGGGAGGCCAGGGGCGGTGGGCACGCAGGGGACACTCACCAATCCCAGCATGCACTGGGACTCCTGCACGGCTCCGCAGCAGCCCAGGAAGCCCACCACCATCATGAGTGCACCAGCTCCGATCAGAATATAGACTCCTGGGGGCGGGGCAGGGTTAGGGGGAGGCCCAATTGCTTTTTCATGCCCCCGCTTCCTCCCCCACATCCTCACGGGCCTGCATCCAAGCTCCATCTCCCAGTCAGCCTCCTCCACCTCTGTGGGCAAGTCTTCTCCTGCCTCCGTGAGCTGCCCATCAAGCCCCCGCTCCCACTTGACCCTCAGCCCTCCAGCAAGGTGCCCACTGCCCCCCCGACCCAGGACAGGGAACACCCACGGGACCCCCATGTTTTGCTCGGGACAGACTGGTCCAGTTGATCAGCTGTTTCCAGCTGGGATGGATCCACTCCTGCTAAATTAGACCCTCCGAACTAGGGGGACTAAATTCTTGGGGACTCCGACAAGCGTCCTGCTGACCTCTCTACCTGATGGAAGAGGCTGTCAGAGCAAGCCTTCATCAGGAAGGGGCTGTGCACACGCAGACAACCATGCTCTGGGTGGGCAGCTCGACTAGGTTCCCACAGGGGATGCCTGACGGCAGGTGGGAGCCAGGCACGTGCAGTTAACAACCTCCAGGGGCAAGAGAACCCTGCTTCAGTCCCAACTCTTCTTCTAACTGCTGTGTGATCTTGGGTAAGACACTTTCCCTCCCTGAGTCTCAATTTCCTTACAAGTAAAATGAGAAGTTGGTTGCTGCTGCTGCTAAGTTGCTTCAGTCGTGTCTGACTCTGCGACATAGATGGCAGCCCATCAGGCTCCCCCGTCCCTGGGATTCTCCAGGCAAGAACACTGGAGGGGGTTGCCATTTCCTTCTCCAATGCATGAAAGTGAAAAGGGAAAGTGAAGTTGCTCAGTCGTGGCCGACTCTTAGCGACCCCATGGACTGCAGCCCACCAGGCTCCTCCGTCCATGGGATTTTCCAGGCAAGAGTATTGGAGTGAGGTGCCATCACCTTTTCCGGTTGGTTGCTAGGAAATTTCAAAAGATGGCTTCTAGCACACCAATGGGATCTTACAGCTGCAATTCAGTCACCCCAGTTTAAGCATCCAAAGGATCCTCCTTGGTAAAGGGAGGTTGAATGACATGGTTTGTAAACACTCAGTTGGGTGTCTNGAGGCCTGGCGAGGTCAGGGTCACTCAGGCAGCCAGTGATAGAGGTGGGGCCACCACAGGCTGCCCGACTACAGAGCACTTTCTGTCCCCCAGGGTCCCCACCATCTCCCATCCCCGAGCCTGGGTCTCCGCCGCTCAGTGCTACAGTCCCTTTGGGAGGCCTTGGGGACCTCAGCCCATGAGACACCCTGATTCTGCTGCAAGCCAGGGGCCTGCTCTGCCCAGACTGTTCCGCCCAGCGGGACAGCCCTGCCTCCAGGCCCCTCTCCCCACATCCTGCTGGCCTCTCCCCTGGCTGCCTTCTCGGGCGAGAGAGCCGAGCGGGCCGGCCTGGCTCCCATGTACCACTCCGAGCTGGGTGCATCCTCCCAGGAGCTCCAGCAGGCCTTCACGGCCTCCCGACGGATTGACCACTGTCCCTGACTCTAGGCGTGGCACGCTAAGTCCCTGCCTGGGGCTGGGTGGACAAGGAGGCCTGGAGGGGGAGTGCCCGGCCCAAGATCACAGTGAGTGAGTGGCAGGGCTGGGCTTGCTACCTGGGCTACTTCGTCCCAGCTACCCAGCAGGTGCCCCCTTCCCTGCCCCTGTGACCTCCCAGGAAACAGAACTGATCTGGGACACTGTGTCATCTTTCCTTCATCTGGGGTCAGCTGGGGGCCGAGGGGCGGGGACGGCCAAGCCAAGGCCTTCCAGAAGGCCTGCCAAGTTACTGGGCTCCCTGTGGGAAGAACCCAGCTCGGCCTCCGCCTGGAAGCTGCTGCCGTGGGACAGACTGTCCCCAAGATGGGTGGCGAGAGCCCCTCGGGCATGGAAGTCCAGGGGAGGCCGCAGGCCAGGGGAGAGGGTGGCATGGGGAGGGTGAGGAGGGACTCTGGATAATGCAGGCTCTCCACTGAGCCTTATGGGGTGGGCAGGCCTTGAAGCGGGGAGACTATGGGGACAAGGTCCACCCGCCAGTGCCTCGGGGAGCGGGGCAGCGGGATTGTGGGTTGGTACCGTGCTGGGTAGTTCCCGCCACCAGCCCCCACAAGAACCCTACGAGGCAGGTCATAGCCACTCACTTGCCTGTTGACTCAGCAGTGATGGGGCATTCGTGGCTTGAACACAAAGGGTGGGGTGTCTGCTCTCGAGAGGCTGACTGTCCCCAGAGATGAGCGTTAAACCGACCGCTGGACCCTGGGTCCCTTACAGGGGCCAGGTGCTGTGTGAGTACAGCTGTACGGACTGCAGGTCCCCACGGAGGGGCCCGGAGGACAGGCAGGTGTTAGCGTGCCGGTGAGGGAAGGAGCGGGAATTTCCTTGGCAGAGAAGCAGCATCATTGCGCCCACTTAGCGGAGGAGAAACTGAGGCTCAGCACGCGAGTGAGTTGGCAGTGGAGCATGGATCAGGTCTGACCAAGTCCTCCCGAAGGGCAGCGGTGACAGGAGAGGACCCCAGGCAGCTGGGTGACAGCTGCTTGTTGGGGACTTCAACTTTCCACATCTGGGAAAGGGGCTCCCCCAGGGTGGCCCAGGTCCGGACAGGCTGGGCAGTGGAGCCTGCACTAGACCAGAGGTTTGCAAAGCAGGTCAGGGTGCAGGTGGATGTGGTCTGTTTCTGGCAGAGAGAAGTTTGGTGTCCACACAGAATGCTATGAGAAGTCCTCCCCCTCGTCCCCTCCCTGCCAAAACCCTCCCTTGCTGGGGAGACCCCAGGGTGCTGCCTGTCTGTTCCCCTGGGCACTGACCAGCTGCTGGTGATGCTGGGTGAGAGAGCAAGGTACTGGGTATTTATTACAGAGTCTCCCTTCCACCCCAGATTGGGAAGGCTTACTAGACCCCCTGCCAGGAATGGGGGTGCTGAATCGTTTCACTCAGTATTCCCCACTAGTGCTGGGGTGCTGCCCAGGCAGGACCCCATCCGTGGTCAGGCTGTGCCCTGGTGGGTGAGAAAGAGAGGACCAGGGATGTGGAGCGCAGGACTTAATTGAGACACAAGGCTCCTGACTCTCCTTCTGACTGGTCATTGGGGAGGCCTTGCTGCTTCTGTTGGCTGAGGACAATCCCCTGGAGGCCTCAAGCCTGGAGCCAGTGCTCACAGGTCAGTGACACCCCCTTTCCCTCCCTGTTGCCCCCCTTCTGCCTCCCCCCTGCTTCCAAGCCTTTCCTTGGAGAAAGGCACCCCTGCAGTCTGACCTCGCTGAGTTTGGACCCCCTCCTCCCATCGAGTACAAGAGAGGGCCAAGGAAAACTGGGTTCCACACACGTTTAGAGCTTCGAGGACCCTTACAGGGGTGAAGTCTGGGCCAGGAAGACAGTGACTTGTCCATGGTTAAGCACAGAGCTAGAGGTTCCGGCTCCAGGTCTCCAGCCTCTGATTGTGCAGTCACAGGTCATCTGCCTGGGTGTGGCTCCTGCCACACCTGGGGGTGTGACTGTTGGGGCTAGCTCAGAAGGTCCCAGCATCTTCTCCCCACTCCAACCTTCCCAGGTGATTCTTGATCTTCAAAGACCATTGGGGGTCCCAGGCTTCGCCCATGTAACCAAGACCCCCCACCCCCGTACTACCCCTCGGGAGCCCCCAATCTTGGCCCAAGACCCCTTTGATTCTCCATGGAGCACAAAGGGGGAGCATCCCTCCTAACGAGAGTGTGTGGGAGGATGGACGTGTCCACCCGTCTCCCGGCGCTGCCTCTCAGCGTGACAGCCCCCGTCCCCAGGTGCCCACAGCCCTTGTCTGGGTGCCCCCGCCTTGCCCGCAGCGTTACTGCCTGTGTATAGTATAAATATATATATTTTCTATATGTAAGATGTATAATATAAGGCTCCACAAATATATCCGTGTGCGTGTGCGTGTGCGCAGTGAACGGCGGTCCCCATCCTGGGCCCCCACTCTGGACTCCCCTACCACCTGGTTAAGTCTCTCAAGAGTGTATCCAGTGGCCCTGTGGCACCCTCCTCTATGACATCTGTCCATTTGTGGTGAACCAAGTGAAGGTGGTGACTTCTGGTGACATAGTAATAAAGTGAAGACTCAAAACCCACCAGCGGATGCAGAGCGTCACAGTGTTTTTTTTGTCCTTCGTGAGTGTGGCTTGGCATTTCCCTATCGCCTCTGTCTCCCCTGATCTGGAACATGCTTTGTTGTTCATTATTGTTTAGTTAAAATGTAAAATCGTTACAGTTGAAGCCAGTACCCCCCAACTTGGCTTGTGAACACGCACACACACCCCATCGCCGCTCTGTAGCCTGGTCCCTTCTAGAGGCAGCCAAGATTAGGA
The DNA here is from genome assembly GCA_006410875.1 of Neotragus pygmaeus. Lineage (NCBI taxonomy): Eukaryota > Metazoa > Chordata > Mammalia > Artiodactyla > Bovidae > Neotragus > Neotragus pygmaeus. The sequence continues at coordinate 14,671 of SJYV01046281.1, read as the reverse complement.
GCGTGACCTCATTCCTTCCAGACCATTCCCAGGCGCTTATGTACACACATGTTTGCAGGACACTGTTTTTAAAGTTAGCTGCCCTGAGCTGTTTCAATACTTAAACAGATCCTGTAAAGTGCCAGACTCTGAACTGGCCGTAGGAGTTCAGCAGTGAACCAGGTAGACAGTCCCTGACCTCACAGAGGTGGCCTTCCAGCAGGGGAGATAGATGTTAAACCAACGTGCAAGCAAAAATCTCAACTGCATGAGTGCTGAGTGTCAGAGATGCAGTTTAGACCTGAGCCCCTCTGAGCAGACGACCCTTAACCTGAAGCAGACCCCTGGGACGTGATGGGACTGGGCTCCAACCCTTTGGGTTTGGCTAGACCCTGGGCCTCACTGTAACAGCCTTTCCCCTCAGTCTTCAAGATTTACAAACGATGAGATGGTTGGATAGCATCACTGACTCAATGAACATGAGTTTGAGCAAACTCTGGGAGATAGTAGTGAAGGACAGGGAAGCCTGGTGGGTCGCAAAGAGTTGGACCCGACTGAGCGACTGAGCGGCAGCAGCAGTAACATTGTTCTCCATTTGCACTTTCTGTCCTTGAATCTTTATTCAGGCGTTCCCTCCACCCTGCAGTGACCAAAGCACTTACCACATATGTTACCTGTCAACAGACTTCAAAAACTGACAATGCAGGACTCAGATCTGCCATCTGGGGTGGGGCTGGGGGAGTGCTTCAAAAGACTAAGTCTTGGGTCAAGAAGATGGGTCCCCAAAGGGCTGAACGGGACATCCCAGTGGAGACTGCCAGCCTTCCAAGATGACCAGCCCTCCACACTGATGTGGGTTTTCAAAAAGTCATCATATGATGGCCACTCACTGGACTGGAGGGAAGTCTGTAAAAGCCTGAAAGGCTTGTCACAGAGTCAGGACAATCGGGGGAAATGTGAAAATGCTTTAAAAAAATATTAACTAGTTTTGAGAATCAGGGCCAGTATAACTTTCAAAGCCCAGTTCAAAATTAAATGCACAACCTCTTTGAAAAGCAATAAAAGGGACTTCTGTGGTGGTCCAGTGGCTAAGACTATGCACTCCCAATGCAGGGGGTCCGGGTTCAATCCCCAGGCAGGGAACTAGATCCCACATGCTGCAACTAAGACCCGGCACAGCCCAAAACAATAAAAAACCAGTACAGTTAAGGATGCTAGAATATAAAGATTTTTCGTTTCAAAATATTTTATTACTTATACGTAAGGGGTAATAGCGATACATGAGTAACTCTATAAACCTAAAATTGCAAAGCAAATTTTCATTGTCATAAATTTATATAATACAATACACCTTGTTAATATATCTGACAAACTTTTTTGACTCACTTTTTTACAAATTCATTTACCAAAACACATACTTTTGCCAGTATCATTTCAATTGAAATAATGGAAAGCTGTGACAATCATTCCTGGCTGAAAGATCAGAATTTTTTATAATTTTTAATTTTGAGAGGGATTTTTCTGCTGCTGCAACTGTTGCTGGAGTTGTTAAGAATATTTCATAGGCTGTCACATTAGGAGAAATTTCTAATAAACTTTCAAAATATAAGTTGAAGCACATCTACACATAATGATTCTTGTGGAACCATTTTCTAAAAAGATTTAACTCTTCATGCAAATCAATTTCATGTAAGTCTGACTTGTAATTTTAAATGTAAATTTATACAGTGACATTTTAATGTTTTCCCCAACATTTTCTGTAACTTATGGAAGTTGTATAAGAAACTGAGAGTGACGTCATGATTTGTATATAATTTTAATAACCTGTTTATACATTTGCTTGCTCTACCTTCAGTTACAAGGAAAAATTAATTTAGAAAATGCCTTCCTCACTAATAATGCAACTTCACATGAAAATGGAATTCCTTTCTATAGAAGATGTAAATTTAATTTCTATTTCTAAGCCTGTGAATATTTGCTTTGCAATGCTGCAGCAGTTTTCAAAACAAGAGGTTCGAGCTCTGAAGAATTCTAATGACTCCCTGACATGCTTTATAGCAACATCCACATGTATGCTTTGGTTTTGTAATAAGTTACTGACAGTTTACTGCAAGAATCCTGGCAGTTCTTTCGCAGACTTGGACTGCAGCGTTTATATTTCTGTAGATGCTACAGGATCCACTTCCATGTGGGGTCCCTTCTCATCACAGCCATCTTCTGCTGCTGCCAGTCTGGGCACAGATCCTGGCTCCTTGCAGCCCCACAGTGTCTCAGGTTGCCCAGCCATGTGGGTGCACGCCCGGTGGCCAGGCCAACTGCTCCTCACCCAGACTGCCCACTGCCTGCCGTTCTTGTTGGCCAGAGCCTGCTTGCTGCCACCTGCTGTATCTTCTCTGCTCACACACATGCTTTGTCGTCCCGTTGGATTTCTCTTACAAAACAAGCTCAAGGAGAAAATGGTTAAGAATTTCAAGATGCCACATGCAGACAGTAAACCGAAAACTGGATCCCTTCTGAGAGCAGGCCCCTGTGTGACTGCACTGGCCACATGCCCGTGAGTTCAGCACCCTCTCTACTTCCCCTTTATCGATTCTGAATCTTGTTTTAAAAATCATTTTATTTATTCACTTATTTTTGCCTGTGCTGGGTCTTGGGTGCTGCGCACAGGCTTTCTCTGATCGCGGCAAGCAGGGGTTAGCCTTTGTTGCGGTGTGGAGGCTTCCATTGTGGTGGCTTCTCTTGTCGCAGAGCACAGGGTCTAGGGCGCTTGGGCTTCCGTAGTTGCAGCTCCCGGGCTCTAGAGCACAGGTGCAATAGGCCTGGTGCACAGGCATAGTTGCCCCACGGCATATGAAATCTTCCCAGATCAGGGATCGAACCCGCGTCCCTTGAGTTGGCAGGTGGATTCTTATCCACTGCACCACCAGGGAAGTCCAGTTCTGAATCTTTCTTTTTTCTCCTCCATTTAGTCTCCTTGTCAGGTAGACAGCTACACGTGACTGGGCCTGTAATAGTGTGCTATAATAAGAAACATATAGTCTTCATCCAATCTGAGTTCCTGACCAGCACAGAGCTCCTAAAATCCTTGGAATTTCTGAATGATCTGGGTGAGAGAATTGTCTTTTATGTTCATAATAAGCCCCTTTTAACCACACCTAAGCAGATGTTCATGAGGTGACTTGGAAAGCCCCTAAGGATGGGGGATTGTTTCCAGGGGTATCAACCCTGTGATTAAAGGGTTGGAACTTTAAGCCCTACCCCTGACTTCTGGAGAGAGGGGAGGGGCTACAGATTGAGTTCAGTCACCCATGGCCGATGATCCAATCAATCATGCCTATGTCTTTTACACTCCATAAAAATGTTAACCTAAAGGGCTTCCGAGAGCTTCTAGGTCAGTGGTGGGTAGATGGCAGACCCAGAGAGAGTGCAGAAGTCCTGCAACCCCTTCCACATGCCTTGCCTTCTGTGTCTCTTCCATCTGGCTGTTCCTGAAAGGCATCCTTTTATGATAAATAGGCAGTAATGAGTAAAGCACTGTCTGGAGTTCTGTGAGCCATTCTAGCAAAGTATTGAACCCGAGGAGGAGGCCATGGGAACCACTGGTTTATATCCAGTAGCTCAGGAGTAGTTTCTGAAGTAAGGGCAGTCCCTGAAACTGATCTAACTTGAGGGATGGGACCCTAACTCCAGGCGCAGAGTGTTATAACTGAATAGGGGACTGCCCTGTTGGCTCAGTGGCAAAGAATCCACCTGCCACTGCAGGAGACACAAGTTCGATCCCCGGTCCAGGAAGATCCCACACACCTTGGCGTAGCTAAGCCTGTGCTCTAGAGCCTGGGAAGCACAACGGTTGAGCCCACGTGTCACAACTACCGAAGCCCAAGCACCCTCGAGCCCATCCTCAGCAACAAGAGAGGCCACCACAGTGAGAAGCTTGTGCCCTGCAGCGAAGAATAGCTCCCACTCGCCGCAACTGGAGAAGACGCCTGTGCAGCGACAATGGCCCAGCAGAGCCAAAAGTAAATAATAATAGTAATTAAAATTATTTTAAAACAAAAAACCAAGTAAGATCTGGTTAGGACACTCAGCTGGTGTCAGAGAATTGGTCGGTGTGGGAAACCCACATACCTTTGGTGTCAGAAGTGGGAGCAGAAGTATAGAAGAAAATTGTTTTTCCCTTTAGGGCCAGCTCTATGGTAGGCACTTCGTAGTGTCTATTTCACTTCTTTTACACCTGTGGATAGAGGCACTAAGCTTATTCCATTCTGCTGAGGAGGAGCTGGGCCCCGCCAGGGTCACACTGGGGCAGAGCCTGAAGCACCATAGGGCCCCACCTGCAAAACCCACGTTCTTAGGCATTTTGCTGCCTTTCGTTGAAATATTTGTATATATTTCCAGTAATTCACAGATCCTTAAAGGCTTTTATGCAGCAATTCCCCCGACTCTGAATGTTTCTGGATCAGCAAAGGCTTCAGCTTTGGTAAGCCATCCACCCTCCTCTGGGTTCACCCATCTCTGCTGTCTTCCCAAGCCTGTCCCAATTACATGTCCTAGAAAATGCTACTTCAAATGCTGGAAAAACTTCAACAAAACCAAAAGCCTTTTCCTCAAACTTTTTCCAAGTCCACAGGCTTTTTAAAAGTCACATCAGTTGGGCCACTGGCATCGGCTGAGCCCTAGCTGTCAACGTGGCAGACGCCCAGGCCCATCCTTGGCCTTCTTCTCCATCCACACTCACTTCCTGGGTGAACCCACCTGGTCTTGTGGCTTTAAACATCCACTGTAGGAATTCCCTGGTGGTCCAGTGGTTAAGACTCCGTGCTCCCAATGCAGGGGGCCTGGGTTCAATCCTTGGTCAGGGAACTAGATCCAACACACTACAAGGAAGATCAAAGAACCTGCGTACCACAACCAAGAGTACGCAGGCCACAAGCGAAGATCCCAAACTGCAGCGAAGACCCCACACACTGCAGCGAAGACCCCACACGCTGCAGCGAAGATAGAAAATCTAGCATACTGCAGTCAGGACCCGTCTCCGGCCTCCTGCCATGACTTCAACCATTGCCCAACACCCCCCAACCCACCCCTTGTTCTTGCTGTCCCCTTGGTCCAGAACGCCCTTTCTCCCTTCTCTGCCTAATTCCTCTGTGCTCCTAGACTCAGCTCCAAGGTCACCTCCCCGCTGGAGTCTTCCGTGATGACCCGCTCCCACCTCCCCAGCACTCTGTAATTACCATCTTCTTCCCGGGGCTCACCCGTCCAGTCCTCACAGCAAGGTCACCTTGGCTGAGATGACGAACGGGCCAGAAAAGCAGTTTGGTGGCCCAAATGGCAAAGGCCTTAGCACCTTCTGTGAATCTGGAACTGTTCCCAGAATCCCAAGGTCAAACGGTAGATGCGTATGGCATGAGGAGGGGGCAAGTGGGACTGGAAAAGGGAAGGAAAAGGGACAAAAACCAACACGTTTGGAGCAGATTCTGTGTTCTCATGCTAAAGGCGCTGGAGATGCTACTTCATTGTTAAATCCCTGGGAAGTAAGGATTTTAAAAACAAAAGAATTCGTTTGTAAGGCTTACAAAACTAATAAAGGTAGCATTTCCAAGCAGTTCAAGAGACTATTCAATAGAAGACTTGAATATGGAATTGGCTGTGTATATGGAAACAATCAAGTTGGATCCCTTACACGGCATTAAAACTCCAAATGGAATACGTTAGTTGCTCAGTTATGCCTGACTCTCTGCGACCCCATGGACTGTAGCCCACCAGGCTCCTCCATCCATGGAATGCTCCCGGCAAGAATACTGGAGTGGGTAGCAGTTCCCTTCTCCAGGGGATTTTCTTGACCCCGGGATCCAACTGGGGTCTCCCACACTGCAGGCAGGTGCTGTACCACACAATCATTTAAGTGACGATTTATGTGAATTTGGGGTAGGGGAGGTCTTTGTCAGCCTAACACAGAAGGCAGTGGCCAGAAAGGAAAATACTGAGAGACCCGACTATGTAAAAGTGTAAATGCTTCATATGTCGACAAATAAAAGCGAAAACGAAACACCAGGGAAAATATTTCCTACATGCTACCAGACAGAAAGGGCTTCCCTGGTGGCTCAGCCATCACGAATCCTCCTGCAATTCAGGAGACGCAGGTTTGATCCCTGGGTCAGGAAGATCCCCTGGAGGAGGGCACGGCAACCCGTTCCACTATTCTTGCCTGGAGAATTCCGTGGACAGAGGAGCCTGGTGGGCTACAGTCCATGGGGTCGCACAGAGTCAGGCACGACTGAAGCAACTCAGCACAGCACAGCACCAGACAGAAGTGCAGGTTCGTAACCTAAACAGACAACTCACACGGTGAGAAACGTAGATGGGCCAAAGTTCAATTTTTCCAGTAATCACAGAAATGTGAGTTAAGACAAATTGAGGTACTGTTTAACATTTACCAAATTATCTGGGACTTTCCCGGTGGTCCAGTGGCTAAGATTTCACGCTCCCAACACAAGGGGCCCAGGTTTGATCCCCTGGTCAGGGAAATAGATCCCACATGCAACTAAGACCTGGCATAGCCAAAGAAATAAAATAATAATGAAAGTGTCATGAGGTACCATGGGAGAATGCACTGTATAAAACTGCTGATGATAGAAACTGTCATTGTATAGGTTATAAACAGTTTTTGCATTCTAGGGCAGGGGAGGGGATCTGTTACAGAGAAGACCCTCCCTTTGTTCTGAATTGTTTTGGAAAGACCCTTTCCTCCAGCCCTCTTAGTCAGGCAGCTGCAAAGTAACAGCCCCCTGATGCTCTTGGGGATGTTTCAATCTAGCTGCTTTAGACTAAGGTGTTAAATATTCTAATCCATTATATAAACTGGGTTAGGTAGTTAAAGGACGCCCCGAGCCCCAAACCCAAACTCGATTTTGGACTGCTCTCTGCAGGAAGGTGCAAGAGCAGGAGCTGAAGCACGCTTTAGATGAGAGGCCAGGATTCTTCTCCCCTGTGGTGGTGGCTGGGGTGGTCTGCATGCTGGGCAGTAGGCTGCACGCTGGGGAATAGGGGCCCAGTCGAGGGCATTGAACCCCTATCCAGAGGCCGAGGTGGGCTAAAAAGAAAACAGTCATGTGGCCCCCGTGGAGAATCCCAGACTGTGGACTTTGGCAGCAGTGACCTCCGGTTTAAATCTGCCTTTTGTTCTCTCCCCAAACCTGCAGTCAGATTTTTATTAGGTTGGTGGTAGCTGTGTTTTAGGGAATTCAGGGAGAGTGTTGAGCCTAGAGAAGCCGTCCTGGGAGCTGAAGCCTGGAGATGTCAGCAGATGGCAGGAGGTGACCCATTTCTGGGAAGAAGGGCAGTGGTCCAGAGGAAGGGAGGCAGCTCAGGTGATGAGTGGCAGCCAGGTCACAGCAGGAAACAGGAAGCATGGCTTGCAAGTCACTGGGCAAAGTGAACATTCGAAAGCTTGGTCTCATGGGCTGTGTTAAAGAGCAGTGTCGCCCAAGGGCCCAAACCCCAGAATTCCAGGACCCTTGGCTTCATGTCGGAGGCAGGAGAACAGGCCCTTTTCTATGCTGGGTGACTGGAAATGGCAACTCCATACTGGGAGACAACTTTCCAGCTGCAGCAAAATCCTTAAAAATGTGCATACTCTGATCTTAGTTCCCCAATCAGGGGTTGAACCTGGGGCCATGGCTGTGGAAACACTGAGTCTTAACCTCCAGACTGCCAGGGAACTCCCAATAGCTCATTTCTTTTTATCTTTGATAATATTCCATTGGTTGGATGTCCCACAGTTGTTTAGCTATTCGTCTACGGGAGGACATCTTGGTTGCTTCAGTTTGGGCACTCATGAATAAAGCTTCTGTAAACATCCAAGTGCAGGTTGTTGTGTGAGTGTAATTTTCAACTCATTTAGATAAACACTAAGGTGCATAATTGCTGGGTCATACAGTAAAACTATGTTTAGCTCTGCAAGAAACCACCAAACTGTCTTCCAAAGTGTCTGTGCCGTTCTGCACTCCCACGAGCAATAAAGCAAAATTCCTATGGCTCTACATCCTTGTGAACATTTGGAGGTGTCCACGTTTTGAACTTCAGACATAATAATAGATGTGTAGTGGTGTTTCATTGTTGTTTAATTTGCAGTTCCCCAAAGACATGTGGGGGACTTCCGCATTGGCTCAGTGATAAAGAATCCACCTACCAAGCAAGGAGATGTGGGTTTAATCCCCAACCTGGGAAAATCACCTGGAGAAGCAAATGGCAACCCATTCCAGTATTCTTGCCTAGGAAATTCCACGGACAGAGTGGACAGAGGAGCCTGGCAGTCTACAGTCCATGGGGTGTCAGAAGAGCTGGGTACGACTTAAGTGATCAAACAACAACAGGGAAGACATGTGGAGCATCTTTTCGTACACTTATCGCCACTTCTTTTCCAGGTTTGGGGGATTCCCAGGTGGTGCTGGTTGTGAAGAGCCTGCCTGCCAATGCAGGAGATGTAAAAGACACAGATTCGATCCTTGGGTCGGGAAGATCTCCTAGAGGAGGAAGTGGCAACCCACTCCAGTATTCTTGCCTGGAGAATCCCATGGACGGAGAAGCTTGGCATGTTGCAGTCCATGGGGTCGCAAGAAGTGGGACATGCGCTGAGGTGATGGGTTCTGTTGGAGGGCTACTCTTCCCGCACTGTATCAGTTAGCCTTTGCTGTGTTAACGCACTATTCTAAAGCAAAATCACACATCTGTAGGTGCTGTGGGTCTCAGCTGATTGTGGCTGGGTGAGGCTGGGTGCTTCAGCCCGCACGGCTGGGTCTGTTCAGTCTCTCACTGTGGGTTTCCGGGTCTGCTGGGGCGGCTCTGCTCCACGGTCTCATTCCTTCTTTGGACCACTGTGCCCAATTTAAATATATATTTTGATAAATGCATTTCAATATAATGGATCTCCTTTATAAACTTTGGTATATTAATTTGTGCATTTTAAAATACTATTGGCGGTGGGGAGTGGTCATAGAGGCTCCTCCTAGTGGTCGGAGGCTCAGAGAAAGTTAAGAAATCTTGGTCTACAGGAATTTGCAATGCAACCTTGAGTTGAATCCTGAACAGGAAACAACCAAGACATCACACAAAGAAAACTGGTTAAGTAATCTTGGTTTTACTTTTACAGTGGAATACCATAAGGGAAGTAAGAACTTTCTTGTAGAAGGATAACGAAATAAAACATTAAAATTACATTCAGTGGGGAAGTTTATAAAATAATACATACAGTGCTATCCAATTGCTTTCCTGTACCCCTGATAACCACTGATCCACTTCTGATGACTGGAGCTTTGCCTAAGAATTACTCATTAAAGAAAATAAACAATTGATAAGATGCTCAGAGGGCTTCCTTAGTGGTTCAGATGGTAAAGAGTCTGCCTGCAATGCAGGAGATGCAGGTTTGATCTGTTGGTCAGGAAGATGCCCTGGAGAAGGGAATGACAACCTACTCCAGTGTTCTTGCCTGGAGAATTCCATGTACAGAGGAGCCTGATGGGCTACAGTCCATGGGGTTGCAAAGAGATGTGGACTCAGTGACTAACACTTTCACTTTCAAGATGCTTAGAGAAGTCAGCTGAGTTGCCTAAGGCTGGGCACCTCCTCTGGGAAACCTTTTAGATTTCCACTTCTCCATCCTCTTTATTCTTCCCCACTTCCACCCCATCCAGCATATTACATCTGTGATGAGGTTCTGGGGCTTAGGACTTCAAATATGAATTTGGGAGGACATGATTCAACCCTTAACAACACTGTCACAGAGTAGGGGGTCACAAAGACAGCCCCTGAAGCAAAGAAGTTCCACTGCTTCCGCTGTGTGACCTTGGGCAAGTGACCTAACTTCTCTGGGCCTCAGTTTTCATGACTGTAAAATGGGGATTGTGTGTATTGCTGACAGCTGTCTCCACCTGCTGCGTTTCCAGATCCACCCTCATGTTGCTGCTGAGGTTGCAGAAACATGCTGCTTCCAGCCAGTGACTGAGCAGAGGGGAGCTAAGGTGGGCTAGTCCCCACGAGACACAGGGTGGCTTTACCCAGGACTTCCCAGGTGGCCTGGCTGACACTGTCCTTCGACTGCACTACCAGCCATCTGAGATCCTTCCTACCCCACCCCCCGCACTGGCCATCCCGCAGGCGTCAGACTTTCAGACCTGCATCACAGTCTGATGGCATATCCTACCCAAGGGTAATAGCAACACGTTCCACAGGGTTAGTTATGACACCCCTGCACAAGAAGTCATATGTGTAAAAATTGGGAAAAGTGCTTGGCACTCGTGCAGTGCTCAATAAAAGTTTATTCATTCGCAAAGGATTTATTTGATATCTGCTGTGTGCAAAACACTGGGGTTGCAGAGATGAGTAAAACCTAGTCCTTTCTTTCTTTCTCTCTTATTTTTTAAAATATTATTTAGTTAGTTATTTGGCTGTACCAGGTCTTAGTTGCAGCACGTGGGACCTTTAGTTGCAGGATATGGGATCTAGTTCCCTGACCAGGGATCAAGCCCAGGTCCCCTCCATTGGGAGCTCAGAGCCTTAGCCACTGAAGCACCAGGGAAGTCCCTCGTCCCTGGTATTGGTCTCAGCATCTCTGAATAGGTAAACCCAAGTGAGGATAGAAGTCGTGCATGGAGAAATTGAGAGCAGGGTATGGGGGAGGGGTGAGCACGCTGGAAATGATCTTAAAGGAGTAATTCAGGAGAAATAAAAAGCTACAAAGGTGAGGATGCCCAGGGCACTCTCCACCACTTACAATCTACCCTGCACCCAGGAGTCCCAGTGAACAGAAAGATCATCCTCAAATCCAGATGTGATCACATCTTTCCCCAGCTGCCAGGCACCTGGGGGGCCCCCAGACTCCCATAGTCAGGAAGCATCACTGGTCCAGCCCTGCCTCTGCTGCACCTTTGGTTCAATCTCACCAACACCGAGGCCTTCCCAGGTGGCGCTAGTGGTAAAGAACCTGCCTGCCAATGCAGGAGACATAAGAGACAAGGGTTCGATCCCTGAGTTGGGAAGATCCCGTGAAGGAAGGCATGGCAATCCCTCCAGTATTCTTGCCTGGAGAATCCCATGTACAGAGGAGCCTGGCAGGGGTCCATGGGGTCGCAGAGTCCAACACGACTGAAGCGACTTAGCACACCAACACTGAAGCCGGACAGACCACTGCTTTAGGTTTCAGCCACCGCCTTTCTTTCTGTACCAGGTCTACGCTCTTGCAGGTACCTCTGCCTGGAACATCTTTCCCTTCCCTGTCATTTGACCACCTCCTATGTATCCTTCATGGGCCTCCCTGATAGCTCGGTTGGTAAAGAATCCGCCTGCAATGCAGGAGACCCTGGTTCAATTCCTGGGTCAGGAAGATCCCCTGGAAAAGGGAAAGGCTACCCACTGTAGTATTCTTGGGCTTCCCTTGTGGCTCAGGTGTGGCTCAGAATCCACCTGCAATGCAGGAGACCTGGGTTTGATCCCTGGGTTGGGAAGATTCCCTGGAAAAGGGAAATGCTCTCCACTCCAGTATTCTGGCCTGGAGAATTCCATGGACTCTATAGTTGCAAAGAGTCAGATACAACTGAGTGACTTTCACTTCACTGTGTATCCTTCAGGCCTCAGCTAAGATGGCCCTTCCTCTGGGCAGCCCTCCCTGATTTCCTAAGTCGGAGAGGTGGCTCTCTTCTGGGTCCCCCAGCCCCATGTCTGCCCTGTCACACTGCTCTACCAGGGCCTGGCTCTTTGTTTGCCTCGCAGGACTGTGAACTCCCAGAGGGCAGGGACTGTGTTTACATTTCTATTTTTAGTTTTTCATTATGAAAAATTTCAGACATCTACCAAAAACAAGAGAGAACAGCACCATGAAACCCCATACACCCATCACCCCGGAGCACATTGATTTTGTCCCATTGGTTCAGTCTTTCTCCCCCTTTTTTACTTTTTTCCTCCTTTGCTAAAGTATTGTAAAGCAACTTATCCCCACCCCCCATGTATTTCACTATGTTTCTCTAAGAAATTGAATGAATAGTTTTTAATCACATGAGTGACTGCTGCAGAGCTGTTTGTAACAGCTCCCAACTGGAAACATGCTTCTTAGCTAACATTTGAAAATGAAGCGGTGACCAGTCAAAGGACTCTGATGCATCTCTTCAGAGGATCAGTATGAAGACCACAACAGCCTCCTGGCAAGATGCTCGTGACCAAGAAAAGCCCAGAAAAACAAAGAGCTCAGTCCAAGCTGGTCTCTGCACTCTTTTTTGGCAAGCAGGCCAACATAGCTGCCTGGGTTCCCAGTCAGAACAGAGAAAGCAAAAAGGAAGGTGAGGATGAGGGTGGCGAGATGTGGGCGAAAATGCTCTTCTCCCTTCCAAATGTTCTTCTTTGTTCTTAACGTCATCTTTCCAAGCTGTTACCTGCAAACCAGACTTGCTGCGGGCTGTGTGTGAGGCTGAACAAAGGACTGGTGGCATCTGCTGGCTCTGTGGGGAGCTGGCTGGAGCCACTGAAAGTCTTGCTGCAGGCCTCATGACAAAAGGTGGATCCAAACTCCGGGCACAGCCGGGAGATAGCGCGTCTCAGTTTCCAGAAGGTGGTTGACAAGCCACACGGCTGTTTGTTCTTCTGCTGCCAGGGTTTTAGAAAGGCCGAGGTGTGGTGGCAGGGAGTCATCTGATGTTCCAGGCCATGTGTGCACTTCAAGTCCTCATCCCAGCCAGGTGGCCCGCCCACCTGGGCGCCTGGAGCTTGCTCTGCCTGTTTGAATGGTTACTGGGGTGAGTGGTTTTGAGATCTGTGTTCCTCTGGCACTTGCATTGATGACAAACCCTGACCCAGAGGGTTGTCCTGAGGAAAACAAGATCCACTTTTCAGCTTGATTCCCAGGCACACCGACCCCAGAGGGGAAGGGGGCCTGTCCCCAGCAGACTTCCTTGGATCCACCCCTACTCCTTGGAAGCTCAGTTCAATTCAGTTCAGTCACTCAGTCGTGTCCAATTCTTTGCGACCCCATGGACTGCAGCACGCCAGGCTTCCCTGTCCAACACCAACTCCCAGAGCCTGCTCAAACTCATGTCCATTGAGTCAGTGATGCCAGCCAAACATCTAATCCTCTGTCACCCCCTTCTCCTCCACCCTTCAATCTTTCCCAGCATTAGGGTTTTTTCCAAGGAGTCAGTTCTTCGTATCAGGTGGCCAAAGTATTGGAGTTTCAGCTTCAGCATCAGTCCTTCCAATGAATATTCAGGACTGATCTCACACCACAGTTCAAAAGCATCAATTCTTCGGCGCTCAGCTTTCTTTATAGTCCAACTCTCACATCCATACACGACGCCTGGAAAAACCATAGCTCAGCGTCCTGTAAACAGGAGGCGTGATGACTTCATACTTGTTCTCCCAAGTGCCATGCTGAGCCTGGTGTCTTCCTGCTCCCTAGAAAACCCGACTTGAGGAATTCTGGAAAGAGGACCCATCAGAGTGCATTGGTTAGGGGGCAGGGATGGAAAAAGGCTTGGGGGTACATGTCTGGAAGCCCTAAGTTGCAGTTCCAGCTCCCCATAAGTCACTTGGGAACTTTAGGACTATCTCTCCCACTTGCCGCATCTACCAATGTGTCCATTCATCTCCATCTCACTCTAACCAATGTGATGCCACACATGGTCATTAAGCAGCTTCCTGGGGGCCTGCGAGGAGACTCAGAGCTGACCTGCCATAGTTCCTGTCCTTGGAAAGGTCACTTCAAACAATAACTATGGTTTTAAATGATCAAAAAATGACTGAGGGCATGATTTTTAGTGAGGGAACGGATGGGGTTCAGGGTAGGCTACTGCCAATATGCCACTTTGGCAAATTGATTATTTTGAATTAAGGTTTCTTGGGGAACAGCCAATGGGAGAAGACATATCCCCTTGAAAGCAGGAAATAAATCTCCCATGTGGAGCTATTCTCTGCATACCGGGATGAGAGGAGAAATCCCTGTCTCCAGAAACGTGAAATGCAAGGTCTCAAGGCCAAGAAGGCTGCCTAAACAAACTCTGTTACTCTTTCATTAACTTGCTACGCCAAGAAAAAAGCCTTTTGTTTTGTCCAAACTTTACAAATAATTGTTTCTTTGTCTGCAAGATATAAAAGCTGCCTGCTTCGGCCACTTCTTTGAGCTTCCTATGTTTGGGGCTCCCGTATGGATGAAATTAAATTTGATTGTTTGTCTCTTGTTGATCTATCTTTTGCCAATTTAATTCTATTAGACCAGCCAAAAAGAACCTAGAAAGGCAAAGGGAAATTCTTCCTCTCCTAGAGGATCAAGAGCAGAAGTTCACTGGGCAGGCATGAGTGGGAACAATGGGGACAAAGACGGCGGCAGGAAACACATGTTTCTGAGAAACTTGAAGCAGTTAAGCTGAGGCTGAGCTGGGAAGGGCCTTGGAGGGTCTGCCTACCTCACAGGGTTTCCAGGAAAGGTCTTGGCATCTTCTACTGATGTGTTTTTACCCACAACGGCAGGACATTTCTGAGGGCAAGCTTGGGGATTCCTCCAGCAAACAATTCTCCAGTCCTCTGCAGATACCAATGGGGAGCCCTGTATTTTAATTCATTCTAACACTAACCACTTGGAGTTAGTACAGACCCCACAGGTTAAGAGGGTTTCCCAGGTGTGCTAGTGGTAAAGAACCTGCCCGCCAATGCA
>SJYV01046279.1:0-11860 GCA_006410875.1 Neotragus pygmaeus | reverse complement strand
ACTGTGGTGTTGGAGAAGACTCTGGAGAGTCCCTTGGACTGCAAGGAGATCCAACCAGTCCATTCTGAAGGAGATCAACCCTGGGATTTCTTTGGAAGGAATGATGCTAAAGCTGAAACTTGAGTACTTTGGCCACTGCATGCGAAGAGTTGACTCATTGGAAAAGCCTCTGATGCTGGGAGGGATTGGGGGCAGGAGGAGAAGGGGATGACAGAGGATGAGTTGGCTGGATGGCATCACGGACTCAATGGACATGAGTCTGAGTGAACTCCGGGAGTTGGTGATGGACAGGGAGGCCTGGCGTGCTATGATTCATGGGGTCGCAAAGAGTTGGACGTGACTGAGCGACTGAACTGAACTGAAGCTCATTCATTCTAAAAATTTTAGATTCCCCTGAATTTTCTACAAAAGTAAAAGCAGCCTGGTACTTGCCTTTCCAACTCGTATACATCTGATTTATTTTTTTCTGCCTTACTGCTCTGACAGTGCCACTGAGCGTCTGACCAGAAGTGGTGATATATGAGCAGCCTGGCTTGTTTTCAGTCTCTGGAGACACCGTTCGATTTTCGCCGCTAACTGTGGTGTCGCTCCGGCGACCGTGGCGTCTGGAGGTCTGTCTCCACGCTCCGCTGTTTCTGTTTGTTCCTGTCTGTGTTGTCTTCTGTCCTCAAGGGCCTGGTTATCTTCTACTGCATGCTAAGATTTAACTTGAAAGATATGTATATTTGCAGAAATCATCTCAGTCTTGGGGTGATAGTATTCTTCTGAGAAGATCTGTGTCGGTTTCATCTTGGAGCAAGCAGGCAACAGTGATATAAAGACGTCACTAGAGTTTCAAACCCCAGGTGGCTCAGTGGTAGAGAACCTGCCCGCCAGTGCAGAATCCACGGGAGACACGGGTTCCATCCTTGGGTTGGGAAGATCCCCTGGAGAAGGGAATGGCTACCCACTCCACTCCAGGCTACCCTTTCTTGTCTGGAGAATTCCATGGACAGAGGAGCCTGGGAGGCTACAGGCCACGGAGGTCACAAAGGATCAGACACAATTGCGGGATGAACACTTTCCTTCTGTTTGTCTTTCTGAGGACAGATGGCCCCGAATACCTCCGTGGCCACTGCCAGGAGTCAGATGACCTTGGTTGGTCCCACTTCAGGACATCCGAACTTGGCAGCGTCTCGCGTTCTGGCACCTTCTTAGGTCCACGTGCTTTGGGGACATTAAAGTGATACCTGACTGTGCAGTCGACGTCCCACCTACAGTCACCCTATCAGCAGCGAGAAGAAGAGGAAGCACCCTGGTACAGGGAGGGGCTTCTCGCAGACGGGGCAGCGGGACTAACACCGGCCGCCTCTCTCCCCCCCCAAGACCAGGTGGGCGACCCTGAACTAGCTCCTCCCCAACAGACGCAGCTCAGATCCGTAGCTGGCCGTGGGCTGAGTGATGACTGAGGCAAGGCGACCTTTCTCCCTCTGTCTCAGGGCTGGAGCCAAGTCTGGTGTTACCCCCGAGCCCACAGAGATGGCCGCTAGGTCCTGCGAGCCTTTTGCAAACCTCGGGTTTGGCCACCCCATGCTTCTTTCCTAGTTAGACAGTAAGTGCGGTTAGGATGCCAGCTCACGCACGCTGACTAGAGAAACGTGAATTCACGAGGGAGTTTCACCTCCAGCTCCTCCCCTCCGGCACCATCCTGCTCTCCTTAGGGACCCTCTACACATCTGCAGAAGCCCTTCCCGGAACGCCCACCACCTGTGCTGGTTCAGGGTGATCACTGTACAGGTGTGGAGGACAGCCTCTGGGATCTGGGGGGGCAAGACACAGCCTCACCTGCAGGTGTCAAGACCAGACCCGGTGGTCCTCGGAGCCTTGGACAGACTCAGGGAGATGTCTGGCTCCCACCAGCAGAGCGGCTTCAGGTCCCCCACTGTGAAACTCAGATCACAGTGTCTTCCCAGTGGGGCTGGTGTGAGTAGCGTCTTCGCGATGGGGCTGCTGTGAGTAGCACCTTCCCGATGGGGCTGGTGTGAGTAGCATCTTCGCAATGGGGCTGGTGTGAGTAGCATCTTCATGATGGGGCTGCTGTGAGTAGCACCTTCCTGATGGGGCTGGTGTGAGTAGCATCTTCGCGATGATGCTGGTGTGAGTAGCGTCTTCGTGATGGGGCTGCTGTGAGTAGCACCTTCCTGATGGGGCTGGTGTGAGTAGCGTCTTCGCGATGGTGCTGGTGTGAGTAGCGTCTTCGTGATGGGGCTGCTGTGAGTAGCACCTTCCCGATGGGGCTGGTGTGAGTAGCGTCTAACCGAAGGGGCTGCTGTGAGTAGCGTCTTTGCGATGGGGCTGCTGTGAGTAGCATCTGGCGCCTAAGAAGCACTCAGGATTCTCAGGATTTTGTTTTTCTCTTCCTCTGTGTTAGGTGCTCAGTCACCAGAACATTCTGGAAATCAGGTGAGGGAGGGAGAGGTCTTACTCCTCCTCATACCCCAGTCAAAGCCTCGGCGTGTTGCCTGGGCGGAGCTGGGTGATAAGGAAGGGGTCTAGGGATGGAACTTTCCTTAAGCCACAAAGAAGGCAGACCCCTTCCAATGCAGGGCTCTGGGAGCTCTCAACCGGGAACAGGGAATCCTGCCAGAGGAAGTGAGCCCAATTCAGTGGGCAGCCTGGTGGGGCCCAGAGGGAAGGAAGCACCCTTTGCCATCCTCTGGCACCTCCTGTGGGTGTAAGCAAAGAGGCAGGAGGAAGTGGGCGTCCACCTGGAGTGGAGAAACCGCCTGCCCAGGCAAGGACTGGCTTCCAGGCAAGGGCTGGCCCGCGAGAGCTCAGGCACCACAGGACATGGAGCTGGGAGGGGTGGCTGGGGCCCCGGGGCCCGCCGGCCTGCTCCCCGTGTGCCTGTGCTTCGGGACCCTCGCTGCCTGGGCTGCAGACACCTGTCCCGGTGAGATGGACCTGTTTCCGGCCCCTGAACACTGGAGCTCCCCACTCACTGACCACAGGTTGCATCCAGGGCGAAACCCTCTATCTGCACCTTCTGAAGACTCAGCAGCTCAGCTGCAGCTCAGCTTCATCCTCAGACTAGGAGACAGCAAACAGCCCAAGGCCATGTGGGAGGAGTGGGAATTTAATCCGGGTCCGCCCCCCTCTCAAGCCTCGGATTTGCTCCACAGAGCGTCCAGTCGGGTCTCGGCTCTGCAGCCAAGAAAGACAATGTCCCCTGCTTCCTGTCTTCTCCTGGACTTTTCGGAAAGGTTCTCTAATCCCAGGGCTCCCACGCTCCCTTGGGGTTTGTTACTGCAGATTTTCGGATTTCATGCCAGAGTGTGACTCGGCAGATTTGAGGTGTAAGGGTGGGTGGCCTCCCCTCCGATCCGTGCAGGGGGCTGGGCCCATGCCTGGAAAGAGGTTTCCCCGAGGACAGACCAGCCTTGCCATGAGTTGAGCATGTATTTGTGGGGAAGCATAAGCTCGTCCCCCTGAGAGCGTCTCTGGTGGAGACAGACTCCCGAGCAGCAGCCCCCGTGCCCGCGGTGTCTCTGCGCCTGGCTGACCCCCACACGCTGCAAGTTGTCTCTCGTGAGGATGTTTTAGTTTTGAAATCAACAAAACTAATTTTTCTTTTTTTCTTTTTTGCCGAGAAGGAAATGACCCCCTGGTCTCTGTTCTACTGGAATTTGCTCTGTGTTCTTAGATCAGATTCGTCTTCTCTCCGGGGGGCCCACGGGGACCCCGTCCAGTTCAGGAGCCCTGTGGCCCCTAGCCCGAGGTCTGGGGCTGAAGACGTTACGCTGCCCCAGCTCCCCAAGGCTTACCAGTGTTGTCATCATGTAGCGGAAGCATCCACTGTTTACGAGGCTCTTTTAAAATGCTGTGAAGTATACCAAGAATCTCAAAATCTACATTATCTGATCTAATCCTCCCCACAGCCTTATTTTTGTCCCCATTTGGATGCCCAAAACTCAGAGGGATTGAGTGACTTGCCCAAAGACACACAGCATGGAGGTGGGGGGCTGGGACTTGGGCAGGGTGGATTCAGGGTGGGACTTGGGCACAGCCTCCCGACCTGACCAGTGCCCGCTGAGGGCAGGAAGCTCGCTGCCAGGCTGACCCTTCATCTGAGACCAGTGGCACCAGCCGGAGCCGAGGGACCAGGTCTCCTTGCGGCGGACACTCTCGGCTCGGGCGGCTGTCATCGGCCCTGCAACGAGCGCCCTGACCCCAACTCCGTGTTTCTCTGCTGGTGGAGCTGGTGGATCTGGAGGGCTCCGACAAGCTGTCCATCCTCCGGGGCTGCCCAGGGCTGCCCGGAGCCCCAGGGCCCAAGGGAGAGGCGGGCACCAGTGGACTGAAGGGTATGAGCTCCAGGCGGGGACAAGGCCACCGATCACCGGCTCTTCTGAGACCAGAGCCTGAGCAGGGCCGTGCCCCCTGGGGCATCTCAGTTGGGAAGTTTGGGTCACGGGTTCTGCCCAGAGGTGACCCCGGCGCCCCCTGGCACTGCCGTCCCCGGAGGAGGGCGCTGGTCTCAGCTCTTCTCAGCTCACGCCTGGGTGTCTTCTCACGGAGGATGCGCTTCCGGGCCCTTGATCAGGACTGGCTTTACCGAGACCATTGGCAGCCGCTCTGCACCTCAAGCGCCTGGTGTGCTCACCTGGAAACCGGGGCCCCAGGTTTTCCTCCCTGCTCCTCAGAGGAGAAACCCAGGGCTCTGGGCGGCCAAGCATCGCCAGGGAGGGAGGAGCTGGGTCTCCACCCAGTGGGAGGCCCCCAGCACCCCACACATCTGCCCACGCGGCGACCCCCCTGACCCCACACATCTGCCCACGCGGCGACCCCCCTGACCCCACACATCTGCCCACGCAGCGACCCCCCCTTACAAGGTTTGCATTCCTAAAACAGGCTCCGAGACGGGGTTCTGCTGGGGGACCCTGGGAGGAGGGCACGTCTGGTCTGCTGCCCACCAGGGGGTGTGTTTACTTGGCCCCAAGCGGAAGTGGCCCTACCCTTCTGTCCCACCCCCACACCCCACTCCCCAGGGCGGTGAGCCTGTTGGTAGATCCCTGCCCTTCCCTTTGCTGAGCCTGGGGCAGCCTCTCCCGACCCTCCCATCAGTGCCTGGGAGGAGGGGAAGGGGCCCTGAGTGGTTCTAGCCTCCTGCATTAATAATGCAGACCTGGGCTTCATTATTTCTTGGGCTCCAAAATCACTGCAGATGGTGACTGCAGCCATGAAATTAAAAGATGCTTGCTCCTTGGAAGAAAAACTATGACAAACCTAGGCAGCATGTTAAAAAGCAGAGACATCACTTTGCTGACAAAGACCTGTCTAGTCAAAGCTGTGGTTTTTTCCAGTAGTCACGTATGAATGTAAGAGCTAGACCATAAGGAAAGTTGAGCCCTGAAGAACTGATGCTTTTGAACTGCAGTGTTGGAGAAGACTCTTGAGAGTCCCTTGGACTGTGAGGAGTCAAACCAGTCCATCCTAAAGGAAATCAGTCCTGAATGTCCATTGCAAGGACTGATGCTGAAGTTGAAGCTCCAATACTGTGGCCACCTCATGCGAAGAGTTGACTCATTAGAAAAGACCCTGAAGCTGGGAAAGATTGAAGGCAGGAGGAGAAGGGGATGACAGAGGATGAGATGGCTGGATGGCATCACCAACTCAATGGACATGGGTTTGAGCAGTCTCTGGGAGCTGGTGACGGACAGGGAGGCCTGGTGTGTTGCACTCCATCAGGTCGCAAAAAGTAGGACACGACAGAGCGACTGAACTGAACTGAACCGGGGCTTCAGGCTGTTGACCCTTCCCCTCTGGAGGTGGAGTCGGAACCTCCCTGGAGGGATACATAATTGTGTCTGACTTCCTCTCATCTGAGTTTTGCTGGTGGTTCAGACAGTAAGGAATCTGCCTGCTATCCATGAGATCCCTGGGTTTGACCCCTGGAATGGCAACCCATTCCAATATTCTGGAGAATTCCATGGACAAGGAGCCTGGTGGGCTACAGTCCATGGGGTTCCAAAGAGTTGGCATGACTGAGCTGCTCTCGCTCTCCCTGCATCCAGGGTGGAGCAGAGAGAGCCGGGCCCGAGGCTCGCATCTCCAGGCGCCCCGTGTGATAGGGTCTGTGAGGACGCGTTCCTGGCCCCAGCCCCCGACTAGGTGGCAGAGCTCTGCGGTGGCGTGGACCCGGGCCTGCTACACAGAGGTCTGCAGGAGCTGGAAGCCAGCGGCACCCTGGGGTGCCGGCTGTCCGCACCGGGGGCCGCGGGTGCTTTGTCCTCTCTGTCTCAGCTGTCTCCCTCGGGCTAGGTCCCGGTGGCAGCCACCCTGAGGATACTGGAGCCGGGACGGGAGGGTCAGGACTTTATTTCTCGGGGCAGACAGAGCTCAAGTAGGGTGCCTCAGATGGCCTTTCCCTCAGTGGTGTGTCTTTGGGGTTTACAAGAGAGCGAGGTTCGCCTGGAGTCCCTGGGAAGGCAGGGCCGGCCGGACCCAAAGGCAGCACAGGTCATGAAGAGCTGTGACCCCAGCAGGGCCCGTCTACAGAGACGGAGAGTCAGGCCGCGAGGGGCGAGAGGTGGGGAGAGATGGGAGCGAGACAGAGCGGGAGGGCGGCGGGAGACAGAAACGTGCCTGTCTTACTGCCCGCGTCCTGAGAGCCTCGAGGCAGCGCGTGAACCGGCCCTAGGTCCTCGGTCCCCAACAGCCTGCTGGGACCCAGGGAAGGATCCCGGGCCTCAAGTCCCCAGCCGCCCACCCGCTCCACCAAGACCCAGGCATCTGAAAGCCGTGTGAGCCGTGGAGAATGTGTGTGGCTCAGCCTCACGCCCACCCCCAACCCCTGAAGAGCTGAGCCTGGGGTGGCTTCCAGGGCGGAGGGTTGCTGTCCACCGACAGGCATCCTCTGCACCCCCTGTCTCTCCCCAGGAGCCCAAGGGGAGAAGAGTGCACGTGGAGAGAAAGGTAAGCCCTTCCCCTCCCCAAGGGCACCTGGCAGGCTTTGCAAGGGGCTGCAGGGGGTGATCCCCGAAGCCTGGGTCACAGGAGGTGCCCCAGGGCCCAGGAGAACGTCTGGGTGAGGAGCTTAGACCACGCCCCTGGCCCCGCCCATCCAGCCCATGGGTGGGGGCAGAGGGGCGGTCCTGGTGGTTGGAGGCTGGAGGAGCCAGCGGCTGCCAGTCTTGCCCCTGGGAGACTGGCAACACTGATTTAGTGCATGACTGTGGACATTTCGCTTTTTTTTTTTTTCTGATTTATGCCCATTTATTTAAAAATTTCTAAAAGTAAGAAAAGGTAAAACACCAAGACACAGTCAGGCTTCCAGGTGGTGCCGGCAGCAAAGAGCCCGCCTCCCAGTGCAGGGGATGCAAGAGACATGGGCTCGATCCCGGGGTTGGGAAGATTCTCCCAGAGGAAGGCATGGTGACCCACTCCGGTGTTCTAGCCTGGAGAATCCCCGTGGACAGAGGACCCTGGCAGGCTGTAGTCCGTGGGGTCGCAAAGAGTCGGACACGACTGAGCTCTCACAAGACACAGTCACATGCTTTGACGACAAATGCAAAGTGTGCTGGTTGGGGCCAAGCCTACCCCAAATACCCGCCAGGACTTTCCACGACCAGAGGCTCTGATGGAGACACTGGTGGTGGAAAGTGATGGGCCCAGAGGAGCTGACCCTCAGTTCTGGGAGCCTCAAAGCCCAGGAGAGGTGGCCGGTAAGGTGGCTCAGCCAGTTCCCCAAGCGACAGTGCTGGCCACCGGCCCTGTGGGCCCCACGGCTGAGCCTTGGAACCGCTGCCCAGGGCTGGGGGCTGTCCGACCTGGATCCGCTGCCCAGGGCTGGGGGCTGTCCGACCTGGAAGAGCTGGGCGACGGTTTCCACTGTCGGTGCCGTGTTCATGGAGCAGAGCGGGTGAGGGGCACGGGGCTGCTTCCAGACGTGTGACATGCGTGTCCTTTCTCCCACAACAGGAGAGCCAGGGCAGCTTCATTCCTGCGCCACAGGTGACTGCAGACAGGCCGAGCCCAGCCCCCAGACCTCAGCCGGGACCTGCTCCTGTGGGGGTGGTTGACCAGAAGGCCGGCTGCACAGACTCTGGTTCAAGCATCCAGAGACGAAACCCTCCCTGCACGTCTCTCGCTCCCCAGTTACAGGCAGCCATTGCCTGAATGACATGTGTCTTCCACAGCGGTCCTCCTGGGGGGCTCGTAACTTTCCCGGGAAGGCGGGGTGCCCAGACCATGGTGGGTCAGCTCCGGGAGGGGGTGGCCTCCGTCTGTCCCAGGCCTTGGTGCTGCTCTCACTCTCCCCCAGGCAGGCATCCCCTCCTCCTCCCCCTCTGCTGCCCCTGCCCTGCCCAGGCTCCTGACCTGGCATCCATTCCCCATTTCCCTTCCCAGGACCTCGGACCTGCAAGGAGCTGCTCAGCAGGGGGCACCTTCTGAGCGGCTGGCACACCATCTACCTGCCCGACTGCCGGCCCCTGACCGTGCTGTGTGACATGGTCACGGACGGCGGGGGCTGGACCGTGAGCTGGCCGGGGTCCCAGAGATGGCCACGTGGCCCGTGGGCAGGGGTGGGCATGTCGGGAGGCTCCTCTGGTGGGAGAGCAGTCTTTAGAGGCCGTTGTGAGACTGTCTAGCTCCAGGCTCAGGCTGACCCTGTCCTGTCACTGAGGTCGGGAGAAGCAGAAGCATCCAGGCAGGGGAGGCCCGTAGCCCTGGGCGTGGGCTGAGGCCCGGAAGCGCCTGCTCCTCTCCAGGCGTGTGGCTTTGGGCTTTGGGCTTGTCGCCTGCCCTCTCTGAGTCTCCATGTTCTCCCTGGCCACGTGTAGGTACTCCCCCAACGGTCCCCGAGGTCTCTGATGAGACCCTCATCCGGGGCCCCAGCCTGTGAAGTGCCGTGAGCTACCGGTGCCATGCTCACGGGTGTCGGGGTGCCCGCGGGGGACGGCAGCAGGGGCCTGTCTCCCAGCGCCCCCCTCCATGCACAGGTTTTCCAGTGAAGGGCGGATGGCTCTGTGGACTTCTTCCGGACCTGGACCGCGTACAAGCAGGGCTTCAGCAGTCAGCTGGGCGAGTTCTGGCTGGGGAACGACAATATCCACATGCTGACCACCCAGGGTAGGGCCACGGCGGAGGCTCTGCGGCTGGGGGGGTTGCAGCCCACAGCTCCTGACTCTACTCCTGGGCCGTGTGGAGCAGAAGGCCTCACCCCCTGTGTCCTCCCCTCTGACAGCAGGAAGGCTATGCCTGTGCCAGCCGGGGGCACGCTTCTCAGATTCTCTGAGGGTCAGAGTCGGGAGAAGGGGAGTTATTGGAGGGAAGATGTCTTCTGGTTTCAGGACCAATCAGATCTTAGAACCGGAGAGGAGGAAGTGGGCAGGAGGCCGTCTGGACGGGGGTGACCCTCTTCTCTCTTCCAGCTGCCAGTCCTGCCTTGAAACTGGGCTCTGAGGCCCACGGAGCCCCTTCCCTCCTTCTCCAGGTCACTGCATGTGGGGGTCCCGACACGGGCCCCTCAGCCCACTGCTCTGTTTCATAGAATCAGCCTCAGAGGTGGTCCTGAGTTAAATTCTTCCACTACCTCAGGGCAGCCTTGAAGGTGTCCACTCATGTGCCTGAAATTCTTGCAAAAGAGACGAATACAAATATACTTTCCTGCCCTGGCATCTACAGCGGTTTGCAGGAGAATTTAGGGCTTCATTTCATTCAAGTGGCACCAACCGTGGGATTTGGGGCAAGGCTGGTGAAACAGAAGGGGAGCCATCGGAGCTCACGGAGCCCTCCCTGGAGCCTCACATCCACCAGCCTCTCACATCTTCCCCGCTGAATTATCCCCAGTTGCCAAGTTCAGACACCCCTCCAGAATTTACCCAAATTCCCACCTCCTTTGCCTGGAGGCAGAGGGTCCCTTCTGCGGAGATCCAAACACCTTCCTTCAACAGGAACCAGTGAGCTCCGAGTAGACCTCATGGACTTTGAAGGCAACCAACGATTTGCCAAGTACCAGTCATTCAGGATGGGGCATGAAGCTGAGAAGTACAAGCTGGTCCTGGGAGCCTTTGTGGAGGGCAGTGCAGGTCAGAGTCTGCATGGGGCACTGCGGGGCCGGGGCTTCAGCTCGGGGTTGGGGAAGCAGAGAAGCTGCTGGGGGTCCTGGCTCTGTCTCCCCGAGAGACCCTGGGCTGGGGGCTCCACTCTTGGGGCCCGGCTTCCCCATCCGTGATTGCAGACAAGAGGGTGCCTGCGTTTCTGTGTAACGTGGGGGCCCGCGATGCTCTGAGGTCACTGACCCCGCCCCACTAACCCCTGGAAGAGGACAGTCATCTCACAGTCATCCCAAGTGGCTCCACAGAACACCAGCCCTGTGGGATATTCTTGGCCAGAAAGACCCTCTGGTCACAGACTGTGGGAAGGCAATTCTTGTGGCTCGTCCAGGAGCTTCCAGGGTGCGCTCGTGTTCAGGAATGGTGCCAGGTACCTGCTGGACTGTGTTGAAGCAGAGTTCCAGAGAGCAAGGCCCCTCCGGGATGCTGGAGAGGGTGGCAAACAGGAGCTTCCAAGCGCCTGTTTGACACACATGGCCTCCTCTGAGCCGCCAAGGAAGGAACAGGGCAAGGACCCTTGACCCCTGGTGTAGGTGAGGGCCGGGCAGGCACGGGGGGCGTGGATACTGTGGGGGCCAGAGGGGGGCTGCACGCCCGGGACTGAAGCTGGAGCCAGGGCCCCTGGTGAGGTGGTGCTGGGCCCCTGGGATGACCAGGGCAAGCCAGTGGGAGGGGGCAGGGCCCAGGAGAGAGGGCGGGCTTGGGGAAGAGAGGGCCTCGAGAGAGGGCTCCCCTTGAGGGGGTCTCTGGGGAGCCAGAAGGAGACAGTGAGGCTGGAGGGAGTCTTGCGCCCTGCCGCAGAGCCCCGGGACCAGGAGGCGCCCTCTGCCCCACGGCCGAGCTGGGCTCTCAGCCCCCTGGGGGTCTCGAGAGGGAGGTGCGCAGGGTGGGCAGCAGGGCCCCCCGATGGCGGCTCCCTCTAGGACCAGCGACACCCCACTCCGCCCGCTCCCTTCCCCGAGCAGGTGATTGCCTGACGGACCACGGAAATCACTTCTTCTCCACCAAAGACCGCGACAACGACGAGAGCGCCTCTAACTGTGCCGTGCAGTTCCAGGGGACCTGGTGGTATCACGCTGCCACTCCTCCAACCTGAACGGCCGCTACCTCAAGGGGCCGCACGCGAGCTATGCCAGCGGCATCACCTGGAAGTCGTGGGGCCGGTACAGCTACAGCTACAAGGTGTCGGAGGTGAAGCTGCGGCTTGCATAGCCACCCGCAGCCTCTGTGAGCTTTGCCCTGTCCCCGGTGACGGCCAGGCCCCCGCGTGGCCCCCACTGCCCTCTCCCTCCGCTTGTAAGGCCCACAGGGTCTAGTCCCTCCTGTCAGCATCTGAATTCCAAGCTCCATAGCCTCACCAGAAGAATCATGGTTTTAAAGAGTTTGCTTTCTGACATACTTTTTCCTGCCGGTTTTCATGTGCGTCTTTGAACTTGAGCTTTTCTGAGCATTTCTCCCACAGCCAATCTGCTGCAGGAGCTTCTGGCCCGGCCGAGCCAGGGACAGTTTGGCAACCCCCCACCATAGCACATGCAATCCCCAATGCCCCCCAAGCATCAGCTGCAGACTTAAGCTCCCGCCGTTAATAGACGGGGTGATCCCCTTCGTCCCCTAAAAGCTCCTGTCTCCTCCTGCCTCACTACCAACATCACATGCTTTTAAACAGGTCACTGTGAAACTGGAACACTCTCATTAAAAGGAGAGGCATTTGCTATAAACAGGGGCTTTCTGCTTCCAGTTGGTGCAGTGCGTGCTCTGGGCCA
>SJYV01046278.1:4752-23293 GCA_006410875.1 Neotragus pygmaeus | reverse complement strand
AGGATGAGATGGCTGGATGGCATCATGGACTCTATGGACGTGAGTCTGAGTGAACTCTGGGAGATGGTGATGGACTGGGAGGCCTGGAATGCTGTGATTCGTGGGATTGCAAAGAGTAGGATACGACTGAGTGACTGAACTGAGTGTTAAGTGCAGGCGGCAGCAGCGGGCCGGCCCAGTAAAGGCAGGCAGTGGCGGTAGTGGGCCAACGCAGTAAGCACAGGCGGCTGTGGTGGGCTGGCGCACTAAGTGTGGCTGAGAGCTACCCTACGTCCCAGGCCAGGGATGGTGGCCGAGAGGAGCTACCCCGCATCTGATATTAAAGGTGACGGTCAAGAGGAGCAACCCCATGTCTAAGGCCAGGGACAGTTCCCGAGGCCAGGAGAGGTGGCCAGGAAGAGCAACCCCACGATCAAGTCCAGGGCAGCGACTGGGAGGAGCAACCCCACATTCAAGGAGTGGTAGCTATGCCGGCACAGGAGGACTTAGAGGAGCCATCCCACGTTGAAGGTCAAGAAGGGTGGTGGGAGGAGATGCCCCTCATCCAAGTTAAGGAGCAGTGGCTGTNCGACTGGGAGGAGCAACCCCACATTCAAGGAGTGGTAGCTATGCCGGCACAGGAGGACTTAGAGGAGCCATCCCACGTTGAAGGTCAAGAAGGGTGGTGGGAGGAGATGCCCCTCATCCAAGTTAAGGAGCAGTGGCTGTGCTTTACTGGAGCAGCCGTGAAGAGATACCCCATGCCCAAAGTAAGAGAAACCCAAGTAAGATGGTAGGTGTTACAAGAGGGCACCAAAGAGCAGACACACTGAAGCAATACTCACAGAAAACTAGTCATTCTAATCACACTAGGACAACAACCTTGTCTAACACAATGAAACTAAGCCATGCACCCAGGGCAACCCAAGATGGGTCGGTCATGGTGGAGAGGTCTGACAGAATGTTGTACACTGGAGAAGGGAATGGCAAACACCTTCACTATTCTGGCCTTGAGAACCCCATGAACAGTATGAAAAGGCAAAATAGTAGGATACTCAAAGAGGTACTCCCCAGGTCAGTAGGTGCCCAATATGGTACTGGAGGTCAGTGGAAAAGTAACTCCAGAAAGAATAAAGGGATGGAGCAAAAGCAAAAACAATACCCAGCTGTGGATGTGACTGGTGATAGAAGCAAGGTCCAATNAAAAGAGGAAGGAGGGAGCAACTATGTGCTGGCATTTCTGTTAGGGAGTTCTACTTGCCTGGATGTACCATACAATTCACCAATCTTCAGAAATAAAACAAACAGGTTTAACTAATATTTCACTGATACATTAGCATCAATTTTTTTTTTCTACTTTACCTTCGTACACACAAGCTTTGTTCACTGGCAGTATTTCTTAATTCTTATGTTACAACCATGTAACAAATACCAAAATTATATCTGGATAGGAAGCATCCAGTGAATATTGTTGAATTGAATATGGTAAGCAGTCAATAAGGCATCGAGGTTTGTTATTCCTGGAGATTAGTGTCTTTTTCTTGTACATTCAGGCTACAGGAGAGTATAGATGTCAGTCTGAATCTTGATATTAGAAATGACAAATTGTGATTTCAGACTTAAAACTGGAAAAACCAACTTGATAGGAAGTTAAATGGAATAAATTACTAATTAGAAAAGGAGGTTTCAGACTGAGATGCATTATAAAATTCAAACTTAAATTTCATCAGGGTTTAATGTTACAATTAATNTGATTTCAGACTTAAAACTGGAAAAACCAACTTGATAGGAAGTTAAATGGAATAAATTACTAATTAGAAAAGGAGGTTTCAGACTGAGATGCATTATAAAATCCAAACTTAAATTTCATCAGGGTTTAATGTTACAATTAATGGAAAAAGTGATTTCAAATGTCCTTCTGGGGATCACTCTACACATTAAAACTAATATGGCTGTCAATCATTTTTGGTGAATCTGAGGAAGTAAAATAATGATACGCTGATACTATGTTATATTTATTAACTTTCACTTAAGCATAGTCTTAAACATACAATTTCCAGTCTTATGTTTCTTTTAAGCAGTTTAGCACTGCGGTCATATTTCTGCTTCCACTATGACATTTCCTTCATAAGAAAATCTTTAGATTCATCAGGACTCATTGATATTTTAAGTTCAATTTTTGAGTGTTTTGTTACAATTTTCCATAACTACAATATTTCCATATTTCCATTTCAAATAAAATAGATATTTTAAATAAAATTTAAAAATGTTAGGGAGATTAACATTTTTGAGTGCTAATCAGATAATGAACACAGTGTTAATGCATTATATTAAACTAACTTATTCAATTGTGATAAAAAATCCTGTAAGGAAAGGTGATTTTTTTCTCTNATTTCCATATTTCCATTTCAAATAAAATAGATATTTTAAATAAAATTTAAAAATGTTAGGGAGATTAACATTTTTGAGTGCTAATCAGATAATGAACACAGTGTTAATGCATTATATTAAACTAACTTATTCAATTGTGATAAAAAATCCTGTAAGGAAAGGTGATTTTTTTCTCTATTTATGTATGAGAAGATGAGGCTAAGTGACTGATTAGCCAAAATCACATAAAGAAAGCTGAAAGTAAAACCAGAAATGAAGCCAGATTTGTTGGTTCTAAAGTTTTACCATTATTTCTGTGTAGAAATGTTTCCATAATGTCTAAATCTTCCTTGTGTATTTGGCTTGAATTTAAAAAGAGTTATTTTGTCATTTTACCATCATAAAAACTATTTCAAGGTCCATATCTATAAGATAATATCAAGATATATTTAATTTTTTCTCAATAACAACTTGTATTTCAAATGTGAAGTCATATGCTTTTTTTAAGCATAGAGTAAAAATGCTCTTATTTTAGTCAAATTCACTTTAATATTCCAAGAAAATATCTGATAATATATATGGGAAATCATCTGGCTGTCCACTACTCATCACTATGGTAATAGAAAATAAAAATTGGTGAATAACAAAATGAATTTCATACAATTAACCATTACAGTTTTTAAGCTTTTGTATTTTCCACAAAGACACTTTGTGGGAATTCATATTGTAAACTTACTGTGAAATACAGGTGTTAAAAACTGGTAATCTTAGAAAATGGTCAATTTATGAAGACTTTAAATTTATGACCTGGATAATCACGAAGATGTGATCATCCATCTAGAGCCAGACATCCTGGAATGTGAAGTCAAGTGGGCCTTAGAGAGCATCACTATGAACAAAGCTNAACAGAATGGGAAAGACTAGAGATCCCTTCAAGAATATTAGAGATACCAAGGGAACATTTCATGCAAAGAGGAGCTCGATAAAGGACAGAAATAGTATGGACCTAACAGAAGCAGGAGATATTAAGAAGAGATGGCAAGAATACACAGAAGAAGTGTACAAAAAATATCTTCATGACCCAGCTAATCGCGATGGTGTGGTCACTCATCTAGAGCCAGACATCCTGGAATGTGAAGTCAAGTGGGCTTTAGAAAGCATCAGTATGAACAAAGCTAGAGGAGGTGATGGAATTCCAGTTGAGTTGTTTCAAATCCTGAAAGATGATGCTGTGAAAGTGCTGCACTCAATATGCCAACAAATTTGGAAAACTCAGCAGTGGCCACAGGACTGGAAAAGGTCAGTTTTCCTTCCAATCCCAAAGAAAGGCAATGCCAAAGAATGCTCAAACTACCACACAATTGGACTCATCTCACTTGCTAGTAAAGTAATGCTCAAAATTCTTCAAGCCAGGCTTCAGCAATACACTAACCGTGAACTCCCTAATGTTCAAGCTGATTTTACATAAGGCAGAGGAACTAGAGATCAAATTGCCAACATCCGCTATATCATGGAAAAAGCAAGAGAGTTCCAGAAAAACATCTACTTCTGCTTTCTTGACTATGCCAAAGCCTTTGACTGTGTGGATCACAATAAACTGTGGAATATTCTGAGAGAGATGGGAATACCAAAACACCTGACCTGCCTCTTGAGAAATCTGTATGCAGGCTAGGAAGCAGCAGTTAGAACTTGACATGGAACAATAGACTGGTTCCAAATAGGAAAAGGAGTACTTCAAAGCTGCATATTGTCACCCTGCTTATTTAACTTATATGCAGAGTACATCATGAGAAATGCTGGACTGAAGAAGCACAAGCTGGAATCAAGATTGCTGGGAGAAATATCAATCACCTCAGATATACAGATGACACCACCCTTATGGCAGAGAGTGAAGAGGAACTAAGAAGCCTCTTGATGAAAGTGAAAGTGGAGAGTGAAAAAGTTGGTTTAAGGCTCAACATTCAGAAAACGAAGATCATGGCATCCAGTCCCATCACTTCATGAGAAATAGATGGGGAGACAGTGCCAGAATTTATTTTTTGGGCTCCAAAATCACTACAGATGGTCATTGCAGCCATGAAATTAAAAGCCATGAAAAGGTATGTGCAACCTAGATAGTATATTCAAAAGCAGAGACGTTACTTTGCCGACTAAATTCCATCTAGTCAAGGCCATGTTTTTTCCAGTAGTCATGTATGGACATGAAAGTTGGACTGTGAAGAAGGCTGAGCGCTGAAGAATTAGTGCTTTTGACCTGTGATGTTGGAGAAGACCCTTGAGAGTCCCTTGGACTGCAAGGAAATCCAACCAGTCCATTCTGAAAGAGATCAACCTTGGGATTTCTTTGGAAGGAATGATGTTGAAGCTGAAACTCCAGTACTTTGATCACCTCCTGCATAGATTTGACTCATTGGAAAAGACTCTGATACTGGGAGGGATTTGGGGCAGGAGAAGAAGTGGATGACAGAGGATGAGATGGATGAATGGCATCACTGATTCAATGGACACTAGTCTGAGTGAACTGTGGGAGTTGGTGATGGACAGCGAGGCCAGGCATGCTGCGATTCATGGGGTCGCAAAGAGTTGGACCTGACTGAGTGATTGAACTATACTGAACTGAGTCTCTAGACAGAAAGAGAAGAATTTAATAGAGCTGTTTTGGTAAGTGTTGTCATCAGAGAAAAAATTACTCATCCAGTGAGAGAAATGATTGTAGTGGAGTTTGAAAAGGTGGTCAACTTTTCATGAGAAGATAAATACAGGAAACAAATGCTTCTCAGTAGGAATGTACTTCAGGACAAATTTCAGAACATGTAAATACTCATTCTTAAACTATTAATGGTAAATGTACTAACGCATCTGCTGAAATGAAGTTTACCACTGAGTACAGGTTGGTGGAAAATTTTTAAGATTTGTTTTTGCTTGCTTAATGCAAATTCAATCTAAGAAGAAACATCATTTTTATTTTTCCTAAATTAAAAAGCTGAAAAGGCTCATTGTGGAAAATCTGTGGACAAAGATATATGCTCAACACAGACAAAATATACTTGTATTAGATGAAAATGCTTTGGCACACAAAGATATTCAAGGAAAAATAAGCTCGTGAGGTTAGCAGGTTAGAGCCGACTAAGTCAGTTTTGGAGGGCAGTGCTACAGTCTTTATTATTAAGCTGAATTTGTCCCACCATCTGGAGAAAGAAATGGCAACCTACTCCAGTATTCTTGCCTGGAGAATCCTGTGAACAGAGGATCCTGGTGGGCTGCTGTCCAAAGGGTCACATAGAGTCGGACTCGACTGAAGCAACTGAGCAGCAGCAGCAGTGCTACCATCAAGAAAGCTCCCCAGCACTGAAGAATAATAATAATAACTTACTGCAGGCATGTTGGCTATAAAAAAGGAAACAATGGAAAATAAAAGGGAAAAAAAAAGGGAAAAGAAAAAGAAGCTTGGACACAGCCACATAGAATAAATTTTAATAATATTTATCTTAGTAAATTTATAGATCACTTTAGTCATATATTTGTACAATTATTAATATGCAAAGGAACCAAAACCCAAATGAAAATTAGAGAACAGAAAGTTTGCAGAAAATGAAATATTAATGCATCCCAAAACATATAAAAAGTTCTCATTCCTCTCATAAAATGAAAAATGCAAATTAAGGCTATGTTGAAATAATATTTCTCACCTATTTGACTGGCAAAATTTCAAAAATTTAACACTATGTCAGCTTCTGTGGAAGCTGTGGAGAAATAGCCATTCAGTTAGATTGCACTGTTGGTGAGGATGCAAAATGTTTTAGATATCTAAGGGGTGCAGTTTTTTTAATATCTATTAAAATTGTAAATACACTTACCTTTTGACTCTGGTACTCTACTTCTGGGACTTTATCTGATAGATATTCCTGCGAGTGTATCAACTGATATTACTGGTTATTTACTGAAGTACTGTTTGTATGAGAAAATATTAGCAATGACCCAAGTGTCCATCAGCGTGGGACTAATGGACTATATTGCAATAAAAAAATGAGTGAAGACACTTTCTATATTAAGTTGGAAATATGGCCAGGGTATAGCAATAAAAACAAGCTACACTTCAGTTCAGTCACTCAGTCGCGGCTGACTCTTGCAACCCCATGGACTGCAACACACCAGACTGGCCTGTCCATCACCAACTCCCGGAGATTACTCAAATTCACGTCCATTGAGTCAGTGATGCCATCCAACCATCTCATCCTCTGTTGTCACCTTCACCTCCTGCCTTCAGTCTTTCTCAGCATCAGGGTCTTTTCAGATGAGTCAGTTCTTTGCATCAGATGGCAAAACTATTGGAGTTTCAACTTCATCAGTCCTTCCAATGAACACTCAGGACTGATCTCATTTAGGATAGACTGATTGGATCTCCTTGCAGTGCAAAGGACTCTCAAGGGTCTTCTCCAACACCACAGTTCAAAAGCATCAATTCTTCAGCACTCAGCTTTCCTTATAGCCCAACTCTCACATCCATACACGACTACTGGAAAAACCACAGCCTTGACTAGACGGACTTCTGTTGACAAAGTAATATTCTGTTTACATTGGTCATAGCTTTTCTTCCAAGGAGTAAGAGTCTTTTAATTTCATGCCTGCAGTAACCAACTGCAGTGATTTTGGAGCTCCCCAAAATAAAGTCTCTCACTGTTTCCATTATTTCCCCATCTATTTGCCTTGATGTGTTGGGACCAAATGCCATAATATTAGTTTTCTGAATGTTGAGCTTTAAGCCAACTTTTCACTATTTTTTTTTTCATTTTCATCAAGAGGCTCTTTAGTTCTTCACTTTCTGCCATAAGGGTGATGTGATCTGTATATCTGAGTTTATTGATATTTCTTCTGGCAATCTCGATATCAGCCTGTGCTTCATCCAGCTTGACATTGTGCATAATGTACTCTGAATATAAGCTAAATAAATAGGTTGACAACATACTGCCTTGACGTATTTCTTTCCCTATTTGGAACAAGTCTGTTGTTCCATGCCCAGTTCTAACTGTTGCCTCTTGACATATATAAAGATTTCTCAGGAGGCAGGTAAGGTGGTCTGATATTCCCAACTCTTTCAAAATTTTCCACAGTTTCTTGTGATCCACACAGTCAATAAAACAGACGTTGATATTCTTTTGGAACTCTCTTGCCTCTTTGACAATCCAACAGATGTTGGAAATTTAATATCTGGTTCCTCTGCCTTTTCTAAATCCAGCTTGAATATCTGGAAGTTCATGGTTCACACAATGTTGAAGCCTGGCTTGGAGAATTTTGAACATTACCTTGCTGACGTGTGAGATGAGTGCAAATGTGCAGTAGTTTGAATATTTCTTGGCATTACCTTTCTTTGGGATTGGAATGAAAACTGACCATTTCAAGTCCTGTGGCCACTGCTGTGTTTTCTACTTTGTGGCATATTGAGTGCAGCACTTTTACAGCATCATCATTTAGGATTTGAAATAGCTGAACTGGATTTCCATCACCTCCATGAGGTTTGTTCATAGAAATGTTACCTAAGGCTCACTTGACTTCACATTCCAGGATATCGGGCTCCAGGTGAGTGATCACACCATTGTGATTATCTGGGTCATAAAGATTTTTTTTTTGTATAGTTCTAAAGGAAATGGCAACCCACTCCAGTACTATTGCCTGGAAAATCCCATGGATGGAGGAGCCTGGTAGGCTACAGTCCATGGGGTCACAAAAAGTTGGACACGATGAGTAACTTCACTTTCTCTGTTCTCTTCCCACCTCTTCTTTATATCTTCTGCTTCATTACCTTTATGCAAGAAAGAGATTGGTGCAGAGACAGATAAATACATTCATCGTTATGTTTATATTAGGCTCTGAATAGAGCCTCAAGATAGTAATAGAAGTTGTTATACAAATATGAAGTATTGGCACATAAAAAGAACTAGAGGTAGGAATGAAGTTTGAAATAAGCTGTATTGTATTTATTCATGACCTATATGAATCTAATATCATAAAATATAAATAAAGTCTGAGTCACTTTATTTTTTAAGTGTTTATTGTAGTTTATGATGAAAAATGTGAGGGACAGAATGCAAAAACCCTTTTTCAGAGGTCTTTGATTTTTAAATGGTGATAGTACTTGCATAGATTTTAGGGTACCTTTCAAAATGTACACCAACTATTGAATCTCTTTGCATATGTGTATATTTCTAGGGAACTCATTTGACATTTTCAAAGAATGCCACAATAAAGAACAATGTGATAAATCATGATTTTGAGGATTCATAAGAAACACCAGACCTATTCCTGCTGAATATTAAGATGTTATATAACATGGTGGTTATGAATACAAGTTCTGGATACAAGAGAGCTGGAATCTTCACTGAACTGCTTCAGTTAACTAGCTGTGCATCACTGGATAACTTATTCAAACTTCCTAACCTCACTTTTATTTATTTTCAATAGAAAGAAAAAGCAGTATTCTCCAACTGACATTGTTAGTTATAAATAATGCATGTGAAAATGTCAGTCACTCAGTAGTGTCTGGCCCTTTCGACTGTCTGCCAGACTTCCCTGTCCATGGCATTCTCCAGGCAAGAATACTGGAGTGAATAGCCATTCCCTTCTCTAGAGGATCTTCCCCATCCAAGGATGAAAACCAGATCGCCTGCATGGCAGGCAGATTCTTTACTATCCCATACACATAATAAGAGCTCAAGAATATTGCTATTAAAATAATTGAACTACATATTAGCACTGTGATTACTTAGCAAGGTTTGGGATTGGTCAAAACACGTGCTGTGTTTTGGACATGTTGAATTTGAGATGCTTGCAGGATATCTAAGGAGACATCCAGTAGAATGTTGGATTTAATGGAATGCTGGGAAAGGTCTCTGTCATGTTATTAATTTTTGTTTCTGAGATGGCTGGATGGCATCACAGACTCGATGGACGTGAGTCTGAGTGAATTCAGGGGGAGATGGTGATGAATAGGGAGGCTTAGCGTGCTGCGATTCATGGGGTCGCAAAGAGTCGGACACGACTGAGCGACTGAACTAAACTGAACTGATCCTTACTCCCTTGATTAGCTCATCTAATTTCATTGTCATATGGGTTTGACTCTCAAATATGTATGTCCAGCAGAAGTATTCCTAAACACACACTTCACACACCTATTCAACAAATATTATTGGATATTTTATAGGCATCTCAAAATTAATATGTCTCAAATCAAATTCTTGATCATCCCCTCTTAACCTGATCCATATATAGACTTCCACATATTGGGTTTCCCTGGTGGTTCAGATGGTAAAGAATCTGCGTGCAATGCAGGAGACCCAGATTCAATCCCTGGGACAGAAAGATACCCTGGAGAAAAGAATGGCTTGTCCTCTCCAGTATTCTTTCCTGGAGAATTCCACTGAGAGAGGAGCCACATATTAATTAATAGTATTTTCATTTTTCTAGTTACTCAAGCCAAAGATGTTGAAGTCATCCTGATTTTTTTCCTTCTCTCCCCCCCCCACCCCCGGCACCAACACAAAATCAGTTTATCACTACTATTGGTTCTACTACAAAATCTACATTCATACATCCATTTTCAGTTATTTCGTACTCTTTTCCTTGATATGACTCTGGTTCAAGACACAAATAACTCTCTCACTGAGATTATTATGACAGTCTCCCAACTGGCTTTTCTGCTTCCACCTTCTCTTGAAGAGTAGTAGAATAGGATCTAAGCACTGTGATCAGGTAATTATTTTAAAAATGGAAATCAGAACAAGTCACTCTTCTGCTGAAGACCTGAAACACAAGCACATCCAAGGTCAGAGAAACCCCAGTAAGACCCCATTCCTGCCAGAGATGCTCAGAAAACTCAAACAAATCTTGTGCACACTAGGACTCAGGGACAATGCAGAGACTGAGACAGAACTGTCCTTGAGCATCTCCTCTGGAGGATTAGGTCAGCAGTGGACTGCCACAGTGACAGGGCCTCTAGGTGCAGCAGACTTGGGTATGGCATAAGCCTTCATGGAGGTTGACATTAATCCCAACATAGAGCTGCCAGAACTTACACAGGACTGGGAAATATACTCTTGGAGGGCACAAACAGAACCTTGTGCACCAGGACCGAGAAGAAAAGAACAGTGACCCCACAAGATACTGAACCAGATTTGCCTGTGGGTGTCAAGGAGTTTCCAGCAAAGGTGTGAGTTGGCAGTGGCCTGCTGCAGGGTTAGGGGCACTGAGTGCAGAATAACTTGCATGGGATCATTTGAAAGAGGTCACCATTATTTTCATTACCTCCAACCATAGTTTTAGTTCTGTTCAGTCACTCAGTCATGTCTGACTCTTTGCAACTCCATGGACTGTAGCACGCCAGGCATCCCTGTCCACCACCAAACGCCAGGGTTTACTCAAACTCATGTCCATTGAGTTGGTGATGCCATTCAACTATCTCATCCCCTGTCATCACCCTCTCTCCCACCTTCAATCTTTCCCAGAATTAGAGTCTTTCCAAATGAGTCAGTTCTTTGCATCAGGTGGCCAAAATATTGGAGTTTCAGCTTCAACATCAGTCCTTCCAAAGAACACCCAGTAGTGATCTCCTTTAGGATGGATTGGTTGGATCTCCTTGCAGTCCAAGCGAATCTCAAGAGTCTTATCCAACACCATAGTTCAAAAGCATCAGTTTTTCTGCACTCAGCTTTCCTTAGAGTCCAGCTCTCACATCCAACATGACTACTGAGAGAGTCATTTCCTAGGCAGGTTGATAAGAAGTCTAAGGGTCCCCAAGGAAAGAGGGGTCTGGAATTCTCAAGGCAGAAGAAAGGACAAACTTTTTTTTTTCCTTCTCTACATTCCTTAGGATTATATAACAATAATGTATCCTGCCTGAGGACAGTCTCTGGATTAAACCTTTGGCTAATTCTGTTATCTTAAAATGTAAATTATGGAAGTAGGTCTGGTGAGGTCTTTACAAACTACAGATTTTTTTGGATTCCTTGGAGAGTATATAACTTCATTGCTTACACTAGCAAGGGGTACTCTTTCTGCCCCCTTCTGATGCCAATGTCAGAAGCTTTCTCTATATCCTTTATACTTTGAAAGTGAAAAAGTGAAGTCACTCAATCGTGTCCAACTCTTCGAGACCCCATGGACTATTCAGGCTCCTTTGTCCACGGAATTTTCCAGACAAGAGTACTGGAGAGGGTTGCCATTTCCTTCGCCAGGGGATCTTCCCAGTGTAGGGGATTGAACCTAGGTCTCCTGCACTGCAGGCAGACGCTTTACCCTCTGAGCCACCAGGGAAGCCACCCCTTTATACTTTAATAAAACTTAATTACCCAAAAGCTCTGAGCGATCAAGCCTCCTCTCTGGCCCCAGATTGAATTCTTCTCCTCTGGGGGCCAAGAATCCCAGTGTCTTCACGTGATTCAACAACAACCTTTCACTACAGGAAAAACCATAGCCTTGACTAGACAGATCTTTGTTGACAAAATAATGTCTCTGCTTTTGAATATGCTGTATCAGTTGGTCATAACTTTCCTTCCAAGGGGTAAGTGTCTTTTAATTTCATGGCTGCAATCACCATATGCAGTGATTTTGGAGCCCCTAAAAATAAATTCTGCCACTGTTTGCACTGCTTCCCCATCTATTTGCCATGAAGTGATGAGGTCAAATGCCATGATCTTAGTTTTCTGAATGTTGAGTTTTAAGCCAACTTTTTCACTCTCCTTTTTCACTTTCATCAAGATGCTTTTTAGTTCCTCTTTACTTTCTGTAATAATGTTGGTGTCATCTGCATACCTGAGGTTATTGATATTTCTCCCAACAATCTTGATTCCAGATTGTGCTTCATCCATTCCAGCATTCCTCATGATGTACTCTGCATATAAGTTAAATAAATAAGGTGATAATATACAGCCTTAATATATTTTTTTTTCCTATTTGGAATCAAACTGTTGTTCCATGTCCAGTTCTAGCTGTTGCTTCCTGACCTGCATACATATTCTGGCCACAGGTAAATAGCAAGGAGGGAGTACAGCAACACCCATCAACAGAAAATTAGATTAAAGATTTATTGAACATGGCTTCCCACATCAGAACAAAACCCAGTTTCCCCTTGCAGTCAGTCTCTCCCATCAGGAAGCTTCCATAAGCCTCTTATACTTCTCCATCAGAGGTCAGACAGACTGAAAAACCACATCACAGAAAACTAACCAATCTAACCATATGGACCACAGCCTTGTCTAACTGAATTAAACTATAAGCCATGCTGTGTAGGGCCACCCAAGACAGACAGCTCATGGTGGAGAGTTCTGACAAAAATGTGGTCCACTGAAGGTGGGAATGGCAAACCACTTCAGCATTCTTGCCTTGAGAACCCCATGAACAGTATGAAAAGCCAAAATGATAGTACACTGAAAGATGAACTCCCCATGTCGTTAGGTGCCAAATATGCTACTGGAGATCACTGGAGAAATAACTCCAGAAAGAATGAAGAGACTGAGCCAAAGCAAAACATCACCCAGTTGTGGATGTGACCCAGTTGTGATGGAAACAAGGTATGATGCTATAAAAGCAATGATGCATAGGAATCTGGAATGTTAGGTCCATGAATCAAAGCAAATTGGAAGTGATCAAACAGGAGATGGCAAGAGTGAAATCCACATTTTAGGAATCAGTGAACTAAAATGAACTGGGATGGTTGAATTTAACTCAGATGACCATTATATGTACTACTGTGGGCAAGAATCCCTTAGAAGAAATGGAGTAGCCATCATAGTCAACAAAAGAGTCTCAAATTCAGTACTCGGATGAACTCTCAAAAATGACAGAATGAACTCTGTTCATTTCCAAGGCAAACCATTCATGTCATGGTAATCCATGTCTATGCCCCTACCAGTAATGCCGTAGAAGCTGAAGTTGAACGGTTCTCTGAAGACCTATAAGACCTTCTAGAACTAACAAACAAAAAAGATGTCTTTTTCATTATAAAGGAGTGGAATGCAAAAGTAGGAAGTCAAGAAACACCTGGAGTAGCATGCAAATTTAGCCTTGGAGTACAAAATGAAGCAGGGCAAAGGCTAACAGAGTTTTGCCAAGAGAACACACTGGTCAGAACAAGTACCCTCTTCCAGCAACACAAATGAATACTCTACACAAGGACATCACCAGATGATCAACACTGAAATCAGATTGATTATATTTTTGCATCCAAACTGGAGAAAGTCTATAGAGTCAGCAGAAATAAGGCCAGGAGCTGTCTGTGACTCAGATCATGAACTTCTTTTTGCCAAATTCAGACTGAAATTAAACAAACTAGGGAAAACCACTAAACCATTCAGGTGTGACCTAAATAAAATCCCTTACAATTATACAGTGGAAGTGAGAAATAGATGTTCGGGACTAGGTCTGATAGACAGAGTGCATGGTGAACTATGGATAGAGGTTCCTGACAGTGTACAGATAATAGGGATCAAGACCATCCCAAGAAAATAAATGGATAAAGGCAAAATGGCTGTCTGGGGAGGCCTTACAAACAGTGGTGAAAAGAAGAGAAGTAAAAAGCAAAGGAAAAAAGGAATGATATACTCATTTGAATGCACAGTTCCAAAGAATAGCAAGGAGAGATAAGTAAGCCTTCCTCAGTGAGCAATGAAAAAAAAAAAAAAAGAGGAAAACAATAGCATGGGAAAGACTAGAGATCCCTTCAAGAAAGTTAGAGATAGCAAGGGAACATTTCATGCAAAGATAGGCTCAATAAAGGACAGAAATTGTATGGACATAACAGTGGATATTAAGAAAAGGTGGCAAGAATATACAGAAAAACTGTACAAAAAGTTCTTCATCACCCAGATAATCCTGATGGTGTGATAACTCACCTAGAGCCAGATATCCTGGAATTTGAAGTCACATGGAGTTTAGGAAGCATCACTACAAGAAAGCAAGTGGAGGTGACGGAATCCCAGAGCTATTTCAAATCCTGAGAGATGATGTGAAAGTGCTTCACTCGATATGCCAGCAAATTTGGAAATCTCAGGAGTGGCCACAGGACTGGAAAAGTCCATTTTCATTCCAATCCTAAAGAATGGCAATGCCAAAGAATGCTTATACTACTGAACAGTTGAACACATCTCACATGCAGTAAAGTAATGCTCAAAATTTTCCAGGCCAGGCTTCAACATTGCATGAACTGTGATATTCCAGATGTTCAAGCTGGATTTAGAAAAGGCCGAGGAACCAGAGATCAAATTGCCAACATGTGCTGGATCAAAAAATCAAGAGAGTTCCAGAAAAACATCTGTCTCTGCTTTATTGACTATGTCAAAGCCTTTGACTGTATGGATCACAAGAAATTGGAAATTTCTGAAAGAGATGAGAATACTGGACCACCTGACCTGCCTCTCGAGAAATGTGTATGGAGATCAGGAAGCAACAGTTAGAAATGGACATGGAACAACAGACTGCTTCCAAATAGCAAAGAAATATGTCAAGGCTATATATTGCCCCCCTGCTTATTTAACTTAAATGCAAAATACAACATGAGAAACACTAGGCTGGTTGAAGCAAAAATTTGAATGAAGATTGCTGGGAGAAATATCAGAAACATCAGATATGCAGATGACACTGCCCTTATGGCAGAAAGTGAAGAGGAACTTAAGAGCCTCTTGATGAAAGTGAAAGAGGAGAGTGAAAAAGTTGGCTTAAAACTCAAAATTCAGAAAACCAAGATCCTGGCATCTGGTCTTATCACTTCATGGCAAATAGTTCAGGAAAAAATGGAAACAGTGAGAGAATTTATTTTTCAGGGGCTCCAAAATCACTGCAGGTGGTTACTGCAGCCTGGAAATTAAAGATGCTTGCTTCTTGGAAGAAAAACAATAACCTACCTAGACAGCATATTAAAAAGCAGGGACATTACTTTGCCAACAAAGATCCATGTAATCAAACTATGCTTTTTCTAGTAGTCACATATGGATGAGAAAGATGTACTGTAAAGAAAACTGAGCATTGAAGAATTGATGCTTTTGAACTGTGATGTTGGAGAAGACTCTTAAGAGTTCCTTGGATTGCAAGGAGATCCAGCCAGTCAATCCTAAAGGAAATTAGTCCTGCATATCCATTGGAAGGATTGATGCTGAAGCTGAAATTCCAATACTTTGGTACCTGATGAGAAGAACTGAGTCATTGGAAAAGTCTCTGATGATGGGAAAGTTTGAAGGCCAGAAGAGAAGGGGAGGACAGAGGATGAGATGGTTGGATTGAATTACTGACTCAATGGACAAGAATTTGAGCAAGCTCCAAGTGTTGGCTATGGACAGGGAAGCCTGGTGTGATGCAATCCATTGGGTCAGAAAGAGTTGAACATAATTGAGTAACTGAACTGAACTGATATGTGACTTGAAGCTATTAAATTATCAGAGTCTGTTTCCTTTTTTGCAAAATAAGGATCATATACCCAGCTTTGATCTACTGGAATTAGTATTAAGTAATAAATATTAAATACAGCAGTGCATTTCAAAGTGCTTTTTAAGCTGAAGGTATTGTTATCATGAAAAATACCTTCAGTTGATTGCCCACTATATGGTTCTGGAAGGTACAGATATGAACAAGGCACAGTCCCTGCCTTGTACTTTTAACAATCTAATGCAGTAATGCTCCAGAGAAGGCAATGGC
This sequence comes from Neotragus pygmaeus, assembly GCA_006410875.1. Taxonomy (NCBI): domain Eukaryota; kingdom Metazoa; phylum Chordata; class Mammalia; order Artiodactyla; family Bovidae; genus Neotragus; species Neotragus pygmaeus. The sequence continues at coordinate 7,267 of SJYV01046278.1, read as the reverse complement.
AACCCACTCTAGTACTCTTGCCTGGAAACTCCCAGGGACAGAGGAGCCTAGTGGGCTGCAGTCCATGGGGTCGCTGAGGGTCGGACACGACCGAGCGACTTAATTTCACTTTTCACTTTCATGCATTGGAGAAGGAAATGGCAATCCACTCCCGTGTTCTTACCTGAAGAATCCCAGGGACCGGGAGCCTGATGGGCTGCTGTCTCTGGGGTCGCACAGAGTCAGACAGGACTGAAGCGACTTAGCAGCAGCAGCAATACTCCAGGTTCACCTGATTTACTCTCTGTCTACTGCTCTGGCTTATCAGAAATCAGTTTTTTTTTTTTTCATGCTATGGAAAAAATATTCCAATTAAGGACAATCACAGGGTTTTATTTCAGTCTCTTACCTTGAAATGAATCATTTGATAATCTCCAATTCCTTGACTCATGAAAGCAGCACCTGTACAAAACTCTATTTCCTTACACCAAGTAGATGAGAAAAATAACACACACAGGGGATGGAAATGGATCTCGCAGAAAGCAAATGTCTCTCCAAACTTATATCTTGGACATATCTAGTAAGCTTTTAAGTGCAAAGCAGAATCTTTAAAGACTCCCTTGTATAATGTCTGTATTTTTTTTAACCAACTGAAGCAATCAACCAGATAATGAACACATGAAAATTTGCCATTGAGAGGCCTGAATTACTCACCTAAGCTAGTGACATTAAGCAAAGTGATTGGGAAAAAGCTCTTCTCTCCACCTCATTATGCTAAAGCAACACACACACACACACACACGCACACACACATACACGTAAAATGTTATCTAATATGACATCATAATATGTAGTTTAAGTTAAGCCTCTCCATAGCCCCAGTGAAGTTGGATGGGGAGCAATGGAGTTCAAGAGAAGAAATATGTGAATTAGAACATAAGTTACACCACTACACACATTTTGAGATTCCTTGATAGCACATTATGTTTAAGGTCTAAGTGCTTTAAATATCTCTCTATAAAATCAGAAACTGGAGAGGCGGTTCCACGATGGCGGAGGAATAGGACGGGAGACCACTTTCTCCCACACAAATTCATCAAAAGAACATTCAACGCTGAGTAAATTCCACAAAACAACTTCTGAATGCTGACAGAGGACATCAGGCAACCAGCAAAGCAGATCATTGGCTTCAAAAACAGGTAGGAAAAATATAAAAGACAAAAAAAGAGTCAAAGGAGGTAGGGAAGGAGCTCCGTCCTGGGAAGGGAAGGGAATTCCCTCCCTGGAAGAGACTCTTAAAAAGAGAGGTTTCCAAACACCAGGAAACATTCTCACAGCCGAGTCTGAGGCAAGACTTGGAAGTACGGAGGGCAACATAACAGGAAGGAAAAGTAGATAAATAATTAAAAATCAACAGATTATGAGCCTTACAGCAAATCCCCAAGTGGGAAAGCAGTGTGGATGCCTGCATCCGCCACTAGCAAGTGGGGGTTGGGCAGGGAGGAGTGGGAGGCGCAAGCAAGCGGCAGTGCTTTCTAAGAATCGGGCCGCAGGAAGCGTGGGCTGCAGTGCTTTTTGGAGAATCGGGCCAGAACTCCCTGCGAGTGGCCAAAGCGTAGTACCTTGGGCTAAAAACCAGACTGTGGGATAGCTACCACGCGAAATGCTCGAACAAAAGACACCACCAAGACCACACACAGAACAAAGGCACAGAACAAAGGATGGATCGGAAATAGCTGGGTGCAGACCAACCCCCACCGGTGACAGGCAGCCAGAGCCTTAAGGGCTGGAAAGGGGCAATCACAGCCCAAGAGAAACATTACCTACCAAACTGCAAGCAGTTTTTTTGCTAACTAAGACTTCTGGGGGTTCTGGACAGTCATCATCCCCTGAGAAGGAATGCCAGCAGTACACCCAGAGAACTGAGCAGCACAGAAAGGACATAAGACACAGTGACTGTGCTCGCCAAACTCCTGAGCTACTTGGATCTGGGAAGGGCACAAAACGCAAGCCCAACCAAATCTGCACCTCTGAGGGCTTCCTGAGCGCCGAGCCTGAGTGGCTTAGACTGGGGAAGTGCATGAAACCTAGGGCCAGTCTCAGACGGTTCCCCAGTGGAGCAACAAAGAACCTGAGCAGTGGGCGCTGCGAGCAGAGGCAAGCCCAGCGTGGAGTTCAGCACTGCCCTACCTGTGTAAAGACGGAAATTAGACACTGAAGAGATCAGCAAACAGAGGAAGCTAAACAGAGGGAACCGCCTTGGTAGTGAACCCACACAGCCCACAATGCCAGAGAAAGGGCCAGATATACTGTTAATACTTTTATGTTCAATTTTTTTTTTAGTTTTTTTGTTTGTGTAATTGTTTTTTCTTCCGTTTTTTAAAATTTTACTTTTTCTTCTTTTTTTAACTTTCTTAAATTTTTAAGTCCTCTATTTCTCTAATTATTATTTTTATAACCTATTGTTACTTTTCAAAAAAACAACAACCCTATTTTAAAAACAAACGCTGTATATAGTCTTTTTGTGGTTGATGTT
>SJYV01046272.1:0-15408 GCA_006410875.1 Neotragus pygmaeus | reverse complement strand
GTGAAGTCGCTCAGTCGTGTCCTACATTTAGCGACCCCATGGACTGCAACCTACCAGGGTCCTCCGTCCTTGGGATTTTCTAGGCAAGAGTACTGGAGTGGGGTGCCATTGCCTTCTCCAGGAGGAACAGGGAGTTAGTGTTTAATGGGTACTGGGGTTTAGTTTGGAAGGTGAAAGAGTTCTGTGGATGGACGGTGGTTGAACAACAGTATGAATGTACTTAACACCCCTGAACTGTACACTTAAACATGGTTAAGAAGAACTGACATATATACATACTATTATATATAATATAGATAACTAGTAAGAACCTGTATAGCAACTGTACTGTATAGCACAGGGAACTCTACTCAATACTCTGTAATGACCTATATGGGAAAAGAATCTAAAAGAGAGTGGACCTGTGTATATGTATAACTGATTTACTTTGCTGTACTCCTGAAATTAACACATTATAAATCAACTATATTCCATAAAAATTGATTTTAAAAAGATGGTGAATTTTATGTTTTTTGCATATTTTATAATTAAAGCAAATTATAATGTAAACTTCATAGAAATGGCCCACTATAAACTAAAAATATCGAAAATTTTTTTGTGAGACAAAAGTGAAAAATAAACTCAAGAGATATGAAAAGCATCAAGAACATTATGAAAACATCAGAAAACTATGAAACTTTGCTTAAGGACAAAAAGAATTTGAATGAATGCTCTTTTAAGTTTTACCTAATTTTATCTGTAAATTTTATACAATTACAAATATATTTGCTATTGGAATTTTGGCTTACTGAAATGATCTGAAAGGCCATAAAATAATATCTAGTTACATATTGAAATGAAAGAGTACTGGAAAGAGTCTTAGCCAATCAGGTGTAATTAAACTTAGCCTAAAACTACACAAAAATCAATGTGGCTTTGATATAGGAATAAACTGAGAGATCAAAGGAACAAAATAAAAAGTCCAGGAACTTGCCCATAAATATATAAGAATATATTTTACAGTACAGATAATATTTCAGATCAATGGTAAAAAAAAAAGTATTACTCAGTATTCCTCTTGTGGCAACTAGCTCACCATTCAGTCAAAAAATTTGGAAGCCCAAACTCTACCTCACACTCTGGACTGTGTGGTTTCCAGATGGATTAAAGATCAAATTTATAATAAATGAATCGTAAAAGTACTAGAATTCATAAAGATAAGTAATTACGTTGTCATAGGGTTGGAGGGAATTTTAAAATGTGACACTAAGGAAGAAAATAGAGAGTAAAAGCTTCCTGAATCCTGACATATTGAAACTCACCATGAACCAATATGCAAGGCAAACAACTTCCCAAATTAGTGTTTATCTAGAAAGATTCTCATTATTTGGTTATGACACAAATGTCCAATAATAAAATATTGGTTAAATGAATTATGCTGTGTTCATATCAAATAAATCACTGTTCCATCAGATGTACAGTGCCTGGCAGTTGTTATTCAGGAAGTACATAAATGAACAAATAATTTACATCATGTTGACCTGGAAGAGATTCACAATATAGTGGGTAGAAAAAGGAGATTATAATGCCATGTGTAACCCCTAAAACCCCTCCATACTTATAAATATGATTGCTATAAAGATGTTACTGAGATGTTAGAGGCTGGAAGCCTGCATAGCCACCCCCCCCCCAAAAAAAACACTATCCGTTCATGCATTGATGGATATTTGTTTCTGTACTTTGACCATTGTAAGCAGTGCTGCAGTGAACATGGGGGGGCGCATGTATCTTTTTGAGTTAATGTTTTTATTTTCTTTGGAAAAATACCCAGAAGTGGAATTGTTGACTCATATGGTAGTTCTATTTTTAATATTTTGAGGAAACTCCGTGCCGTTTGCCATAGGGGATGCACCAGTTCACATACAACGTTGCACAAGGGTTCCCTTTTCTCCATGTTCTTAATAACACTTGCGGTTTTTTATCTTTTTGATAATAACCATTCTAACACAGATGATATTTCACTGTGGTTTTCATTTGCATTTTCCTGATGATTAATGATGTTGAGCACATTTTCATGTGTTAATACCTGTTGGCCATCTGTATGTCTTCTTTAGAAAAATGTCTCTTCCGATCTGCCTGAAAAACGCAATGGCACCCCACTCCAGTACTCTTGCCTGGACAACNTCATTTGCATTTTCCTGATGATTAATGATGTTGAGCACATTTTCATGTGTTAATACCTGTTGGCCATCTGTATGTCTTCTTTAGAAAAATGTCTCTTCCGATCTGCCTGAAAAACGCAATGGCACCCCACTCCAGTACTCTTGCCTGGACAACCCCATGGATGGAGGAGCCTGGTGGGCTGCAGTCCATGGGGTTGTGAAGAGTCGGACACGACTGAGCGACTTCACTTTCACTTTTCACTTTCCTGCATTGGAGAAGGAAATGGCAACCCACTCCAGTGTTCTTGCCTGGAGAATCCCAGGGACAGGGGAGCCTGGTGGGCTGCCGTCTATGGGACCGCACTGAGTCGGACACGACTGAAGCGACTTCCCAGCAGTAGCAGCAGCAGCAGATCTGCCCATTTTTTAATCAGATTTTTTTTTTTTTTGCTATTGAGTTGTATGAATTCTTTATATATTTTGCATATTAGCTCCTTATTAGATACATGATTTGCAGATGTTTCCTGTCATTCTGTCGGTTGCCTTTTCATTTTGTTGATGGTTTCTTTTACTGTGTGGAAGCCTTTTAGTTTGATGTAGCCCAACTTGTTTTAATTTTTGCTTCTGTTGCCTTTGCTTTTAGTGTCAGATCCAAAAAATCATTCCCACGACTGATGTCTTGACACGTATTTCACACGTATGTTTACCACCTATGTTTCCTTCTCGGAGTTTTGTACTTCAGGTCTTACATTTAAGTTTTAAATCATTTTAAATGGGTTTTTGTGTAAGAAGTGTAAGATAGTGGTCCAGTTTCCTTCTTTTGCACATGGCCGTCCAATTTCCCCAATACCATTTACTAAAGAGACTGTTCCTTTCCCCAGTGTGTATTCTTGGGTCTTTTGTTGTAAATTAATTGACCATTTATGCATAGGTTTATTTCTGGACTATTTTGTGTGTTCATCATTGATCTATGTGTCTATTTTAATGCTAGTAAAATACTCTTTTGATTATCGTAACTTTGTAATATAGTTTGAAATCAGGAAGCATGATGCCTCCAGCTTTGTCCTTTCTCAAGATTTCTTTGGCTATTTGGGGCTTCTGTTGTTTCCTCAGTGGCTTTATGGAGCATTGCTACTGTAAGTAATGAGAATTAACTGTATATTAAACTACTTTAAAGAAAAAATGTCACCAATAACTATTCTTTTCAAGGAAAATGAAAATGTTCCTTGGAATCCAGTTTAGGTAATGATTCTTTAAAAAAAGCATTTATTAAAAACCTTAGTTCTGTTGAGTTCATTTTTGTTCTTCAGGAGAAAAGAATTATCAGAGATTTTTATTTTTTATTATCATGAAGGCAAAGCCGGTATTTGAGCTGAAACTCATCACTGCAGAACCAATCAAATCAGAATAGTATACCAAAAAAATCTGTTCTGTTGGAAGAGAATCCAGTCTGTTGTTTCCATTTTCAACACACTTGAAAGAAGGATTTTAAAGATAGAGCACAGTTACTCACTTCATTAAGAGGACTCATTTTTCTCCATACCAAGCACATATTTGACTTTGAGATACTCTGCTTCATGTCATAGAAAACTGGCCTTTAGCCCAGAAAAAACATAGAAGCTTGAAATAACAAGTAGATATTGTGTGTGTTGACCCCAGCACTTTAGTTCTTAATCTTTGGGCTTAATTATTAATTATTGCTACTGTTGATTTAGCAATCAACAACACATTTCTCACTCCTATGTTGGCTTAATTTAAAAGGAGCAACTCTGAGACCAGAGATATTCTTAGAGGCAGAAGGATGCAGTTTACTTTTGTTTTTATCAGTTACATTTTATTTCCTTTTCCCTATCAGAATGACCCTTCTGGGACCCCTACTTACTGTGTTTATGTAATAGATTCCTGAAGGGGTCTTTAAAAATAGGGGCTATATTCTGTTGCTTGGAGTTCATATTAATTAATGTCTGAATTACAAGAAAAATTTTTGTTATGAAATCTTTCTGTAGTAAGTTTATATTTGGGCAGTTAATAAGCAGGTATATTGAAATGCTGTATATTAATAGCATAACAGCTCCTTTGAAGCAGTAGAGTGTGGTCCTCAAGGACACTTTGCTCTTTGAGAAAGGCCTGGTCTTGAATCCGAGTTGTCCAACTTACTATCTAAGTGACTTTGGGAGAGTCAATCTCTCGAAACCAGTTTCATTAAATTTGATATAGTAAGAACACCTACCTCATAGAGTTGTTGTGAGGATTTAAATGAGATAATAGGAGTATTTAGAACAGTGGCTGGAACATAACTGGTAATTAATAATGCTCAGTTATATGTTAATATTAAAGAAATACAGCGAATGTACCATGACAAGTTCAGTGTTTAAAATAAAGCCAGCATCCGAAACACACTTTACTCTGTGATGATGATCAAGAAAAAAGAATGTTTACTTCGCAAAGAAACATAGATCTGCCCATTGTCATCAGACAATGGCATCCCATTAGTTCTGTTGTAAATAGTTTCTATTAATAATTTTACTACATTGTGAAATCTCATTATGAAAGCCGAGACAGGGCATTGTCTATTGGAGTTTTGTTTATTATCAACAACTTATAGGACATAATGTTTTTAGCCAATGAGGTGTGGTTTTTTTTTTTTTTTGGCAGCACTAGGTCTTTGTTGCTTTGCTTGGGCTTGCTCTAGCTGCGGTGGAGGGCAAGGCGGGCGGCTGCTCTTGGCTGGAGTGCATGGACTTCTCGTTGCGGTGGCTTCTCTTGTTGCGGAGCAGTCTCTCGGGAATGCTTTTGAATTAAAGATTTTTCTTTTCATTGTAGTCCCTGTGGTTCTAAGATACACAGTAGAAAACTCTTAACAGTTGAAGAATGCCAGTTTATTTTCATTTTTGTGTTTTGAACATAGAGAATTATTACAGAGGTTATATGTGTTTTTTAAAGATAAACATAGGCATATTAAGGAATTCTTCAAAACATGATTTTGCCCTTTTTAAACTGTGTTGTTTGTGTACTTTCATATCTTCTATAAGGTTACTACGTTTACTAAAATCTACATTCTGAGGACGATGAAAGTTCAGGTATCTCATTCAAAATCAGTTGTGAAAAGCAGCAAATTTCATCGTCCTTTTTGCCTTTGAATAAATTGTAAAGAAGAAATTTGTAAACTTTTGTCTGTGGCATATTAAGATAACTATTAAGATGACACTTGAATCACCCTAAGGAGATAATATATATATATATATACACACACACATATATATATATCTTTTACATATATATATATGTAAAGCTGATTCACTTTGCTGTAAAGTAGAACCTAACCCAACATTGTACAGCAACTGTACTCCAATAGAAATTATTCTTTTTAAAAAAGAGAAAAAAGGATGAGTTAGTTAACATTTTCAAACCTCAGTTTCCTAATTTTAAAATTGAGATAATTTCCTTTCACCTTTTGGGGTTGTTATGAAGATTAAATGAGATGAAATGTGGAAAAGTGAGCTTCGGTTTTGTTTTCTATCTCTTTTGTACTTTTTCCTGCTTTAGGTCATATTTCTGCAACTTGTTAAATATGTTCAGGTTTACACATGTAATAGTCTATATTGTGGAAAAGGAACAGTGGCATCCTTGCCATACCTTGGCTTATGGTCTGTAGCATATCTGTGTATCTCCCCACCCAGATAATGTTTCAAGACAGGCTGTGCTCCAGCATCCATCCATCCATTCACCTGCTAACAACTTGAACTTGGGAGCAGTTTATGTGCTGAAATTACAAAAATGAATGAAACACGTCCCTTGCATCTTAGCTGTTCATTGCCTGATATGACTTTCTCATGTTGAATAATACCTCAAAACTTACTTCTAATAAATGCATAGTTTAACAAAANGAGCTGTTTATGTGCTGAAATTACAAAAATGAATGAAACACGTTCCCTGCATCTTAGCTGTTCATTGTCTGATATGACTTTCTCATGTTGAATAATACCTCAAAACTTACTTCTAATAAATGCATAGTTTAACAAAACGATTTTTGGAAAATGGAATTGAATATTTGAAAATACACGTCACTCTTGAAATAGATAGTACCTGGTACTTTGTTCCACACCCAGCATTATTGAAGCAATGCTTGGGAGTGGATAGTGTTGAGTGTCTTAAGGACCTATAAACCATTCTGCCACTTATAATTAATTGTGTGTTAGTAGGTGAGTTAGTTAACATTTTCAAACCTCAGTTTCCTAATTTTAAAATTGAGATAATCCCGTTCACCTTTGGGGTTGTTATGAAGATTAAATGAGATGAAACGTGGAAAAGTGAGCTTCAGTTTGTTTTCTGTCTCTTTTATACTTTTTCCTGCTTGAGGTCATGTTTCTGCAACTTGTTAAACATGTTCAGGTCTGAGTTTACTATGAGTTGTTTGAAAGTGCAGGAGTCCTCTAATTTGACAATACATTTAGGATATTAATTTTCAGGCTGGCAGCTTTGTGGTGGCTCTGCTGCTGCAGTATGTCTCACTGTTCTAAAGTGAAAGAACCTTTAAAATATTTGCTTGATCATGAAAATGTATCTCCTGGGACTGAGGGCATCAGTGAATAAGACATCGAAGTTTAAAAGTGCAATACATACTTGTCTCGACATTCACCATCATTATTTTGCATCCCTGTTAATCTATAAATAAAATTCTGTCGTTCTCTTACCTTAGCCTGCAAATCTTTCAGAAGTCTCCCTTTTTTTAAAACTAGTTTTTTTTTTTTTTTGGCTGCACCTTGGGGCATGTGGGATCCTAGTTTCTGACCAGGGATCAAACCTACTCCCCCTGCATTGGAAGTGTGAAGTCTCGGCTATTGGATGTCCAGGCAAGTCCTTCAGAAGTCCCTTTGAAATTTAGCCTTCAGCAGATTTTTTCAGCTGGTCCTCATCGCTCCTGCCCACTTCTTTAGACTATTTGTTGTTGTTCAGTTGCTGAGTCTTCTCTGACTCTTTCTGACCGCTTGGACTGCAGCACGCCAGGCTCTTCTGTCCTCCACTGTCTCCTGGAGTTTGCTCGAATACATGTCTATTGAGTCAGTAATGCCACCCTACCTTCTTATCCTCTGTCACCCACTTTTCCTTTTGCCTTCAATCTTTCTCAGCATCCTAGCTGACTCTTTTCCAGTGAGTCCACTCTTTGCATCAGCTGGCCCAGGTATTGGAGCTTCAATTTCAGCATCAGCCCTTCAAATGAAGATTCAGGACTGATTTCCTTTAGGATTAACTGGTTGGATCTCCTTACAGTCCGAGGGACTCTCAAGAGGCTTCTCCAGCACCATAGTTCGAAAGCATCAGTTCTTCAGTGCTCAGCTTTCTTTATGGTCCAACTGTCACACCATACACAACTACTGGGAAAACCATAGCTTTAACTATATGGACCTTTGTCAGCAAAATGATGTCTCTGCTTTCTAATATGCTGTCTAGGTTTGTCATAGCTTTCCTTCCAAACAGCAAGTGTCTTTAATTTCCTGGCTGCAGTCATCATCTGTGGTAATTTTGGAATCCAAGAAAATGAAATTTGTACTGATTTCACTTTTTCCCCATCTATTAGCCATAAAGTTATGGGATCAGATGCCATGATCTTAGTTTTTTAATGGTGAGTTTCAAGCCAGTTATTTTCACTTCCTCTTTCACCATCATCAAGAGGTTCTTTAGTGTGGTATAATCTGCATATCTGAGGTTGTTGATATTTCTCCTGGAAATCTTGATTCTAGTTTGTGATTCATCCAGCCCAGCTTTTCACATAGTGTACTCTGTATAGAAGTTAAATAAACAGGGTAACAATATACAGCCTTGTCATACTCCTTTCCCAATTTGGAACCAGTCCATTGTTCCATGTCAGTTCTAACTGTTGCTGCTTGATCCACATACAGGTTTCCCAGGAGGCAGGTAAGGTGGTCTGGTATTCCCATCTCTTCAAGAGTTTTCCATAGTTTGCTGTGATCCACACAGTCAAAAACTTTAGTGTAGTCAGTGAAGCAGAAGTAGATGTTTTTCTGGAATCCTCTTGCTTTCTCCATGATTCAATGAATGTTGGCAATTTGATCTCTGGTTTCCCTGCCTTTTCTAAATCCAGCTTGTGCATCTGGAAGTTCTCAGTTCACACATACTGCTGAAGCCTAGCTTGAAGGATTTTGAACATAACCTTGTTAGCCTGTGAAATGCGTGCGGTTGTATAGTAGTTTGAACATTCTTTAATTACCTTGCTTTGAGATTGGAACGAAAACTGACCTTTTCCAGTCCTGTGGCCACCGCTGAGTTTTCCAAATTTGCTGACATATTGAGTGCAGCACTTGAGTGACATATTCTTTTAGGATTTGAAATAACTCAGCTGGAATTTCATCACCTCCATTAGCTTTGTGCATAGTAACGCTACCTAAGGCCCACTTGCATTGTTCATTGAAAAAGACCTTCTCATCTCTCCTGTTCTCTGGAACTTTGCATTCAGTTGGGTATATCTTTTCCTTTCTCTCTTGCCTTTCCCTTCTCATTTTTCCTCAGCTATTTGTAAGGCCTCCTCAGACAACCACTTTGCCTTCTTGCATTTCTTTTTCTTGGGGATGGTTTTGGTCACTGTCTCCTATACAGTGTTACGAACCTCTGTCCATAGTTTTTCAGACACTGCCTACAACATCTAATCCCTTGAATCTGTTCGTCACCTCCCCTGTATAAACAAAAGGGATTTGATTTAGAACATACCTGAATGGCCTAGTGGTTTTCCCTACTTTCTTCAATTTAAGCCTGAATTTTGCAATAAGGAGCTGATGATCTGAGCCACAGTCAGCTCCAGGTCTTGTTTTTGCTGACCTTGTAGAGCTTCTCCATCTTCATCTGCAAAGAAAAGAATCAATCTGATTTTGGTATCGACCATCTGGTCATGTCCACGTGTAGAGCTGGGTTGGAAAAGGGTGTCTGGTATGACCTGCATGTTATTTACTAAAGTCTTCAGGTTGTTGGAGCCACCAGCTGAAATTAAAGGAGAGTGAAGGGGACTCTCTTAGGTCTGATTCTACCATGGCTGTTCCTCTGTTATCCTGGTTATTACAGCAGCACTTGCTGGTACCTGTTTCAGCAGCTTCCTCCTACTCGATTTCTATTCTCAGGCTGCTCTCTACATTTTACAAACTTGTCGTCACCTCAGTTCCCCCTGTGTTAGCTATTGTCATCCTTGATTTCTGTACTCCTAATTGAACCTTCTGGTTTTATTTTTGAAGGCCCTAAATCTCCTGAGTGATTTTAAACAATGTAGAACATATTAAGCTTTAAATCTCAGTAATAGCTTTTTCCTTTTAACATGAGCCCGCTTTCAATGTAATTCCACCTTCCATTTTGGATCATTATATATAATCCTCTTAAAACGTTTTTTTTTTTAATTGCAGATGGTGTTTGTAAATATTGTACTAATGGTTTATATCAATAAACTTCCCAAAATTTAGTCTATGATTTGGAGAGGGAAATGACAACCCCCTGCAATATTCTTGCCTGGAGAATCCCATGGATGGAGGAGCCTGGTAGGCTACNTTTTTTTTTTTAATTGCAGATGGTGTTTGTAAATATTGTACTAATGGTTTATATCAATAAACTTCCCAAAATTTAGTCTATGATTTGGAGAGGGAAATGACAACCCCCTGCAATATTCTTGCCTGGAGAATCCCATGGATGGAGGAGCCTGGTAGGCTACAGTCCATGGGGTCGCAAAGAGTCGGACACGACTGAGCGACTTCACTTTCACTTTTGAAAAAAAAAAAATACAGGACTCTTGCCTCCTTAAAATAAGCTGAAAAAATTACTTGGCTAGTAAAAATTGTTAATCATGTTGTTTATAAGCTGGGTCACAGACTTCTGTGTTTCAAAGGAAACAGCTCAATTCCTTATTGGCCTGGAGAATAAAAGTGGTATTGCTGAATGTTTGTGTCCCAACAGAATTCCTGTGTTGAAAGCTAATCCTCAGTGGGGATATTTGGAGGTGGGACTTAGGGAAGTGACTAGGTTGTGAGCATGAAGCTCTTACGAATGGAATTAGTGCCTCTATGGTGCGACCCCAGAGAGCACCTTTGCCCCTTCTGCCGCATAAGGACACTGGAAAGCCAGCTGTCCATGAACCAGGACATGCGCCTTCCCCAGACACTGAATCTTCTGGCTCCTTAATCTTGGGCTTCCCAGTCTCTGGAAGTCTGAGAGCTAAATTAGTATTGTTTATAAGCCCCTTAGTCTATGACATTTTCTTACAACAGTCCATATGGACTAAGGCAATTATTGTATGTCAAAAGTAATCCAGTGTTTGGTATAGTTGGATGTATAATCTGTGCTAACATGGTAATTTATTTTCTATTATCTATAATGGAAAACTTGCTGCACTGGATTTTTGGACAATGACCAGCTGAAGAAAGAAGAATCAACTTCCAGCATAGAGCTGGAAGGCGAAAGGCAAAATATTTATCTCAGTTGCGTGTTTTTCAAGAAAACACTATAATCTTTTTTATTGCCCAATTTCTAGAAATTTTACTACTGTTCAGGCTAGCCATGTTTGCTCTACAGTAGACTATTTTAATTTTATTTCTGTTTTCTGTGACTGTAGGCTTTTGACATATAATGTGGCGGATTTGATTGTTTTATCATAAGTAACGCATGGCTCTTTTTCTAAGAATACATAAGCAACAGAATATTGGTTTAAGACCTATGTTATTCAGATGTGACAGTATGCTTCATCCAAGAGAAGCACCTAAGACCTTCTGGTTAAAGTAATTTGATACAGCTCCAATTTCCATAGCATTGAGAAAGAAGTTAGTAGAATGTTACATATTTTTAAAATATGTGTATGTGTGTTTTTTCTCTTGGTGGTTTGTAACTAATACTTTTATCCTGTTACAACAAAAGTCCCCAAGGGTATTACATATAATTATGTACCACTTTCTCTTTCTCCATAGTGTGTATTCACACTCTTTTTGCAGTATGGTTCAGACATTCTTGGTGCCTTTAGAGTGCTTATATTTGTAATAATCCCTCCACTTAACCATTTAATAAAACTTTAACATGCCACTTGAGAAATTATAGACTAGAAGATTAGAAGAGGGACTTCCCTGGCGGTCTAGTGGTTAAGACTCTGTGCTTCCACTGCAAGGGGCTTGGGTTCGATCCCTGGCCAGGGAACTAAGATCCTGAATGCTGCAGGACACAGCCGCCCCCCTCCCCCCCCAAAAAAAAAGACTAGAAAATGTTCATTAATCTGCCCGTATTATAAATATAGCACTTTTTTCTGATGTGATTTAGATCGCCACTTTATTAATACTTGAAAGGATGATGTTACAAACTTCAGAATAGAAATACATAATTCATGAAATTCTGTTGTTAGAGCTTTTGAAAGCTTGCATGGCACTTTATTGTTGGTTATTACTGATAGCACTTGACTTAATGGTGCAAAACTAAGAAGTAGTAAAGTCATTTAGCCAAGAAATTAAAAAAGGATTAGTAATATGTTCAGATAAGGAATGACTGATACAAATTTCTGAATGCTGTTTCTCTGAATCAGAGCTGAAATTGGAAAGTAATTTTTATCATCCTTGGCACTGTCCTTGAACTTTTATCTGTTTAATGGAAATGTTAGGGTGAATAAGCCTATTTAGAAACATCTCAAGCTAATTTGGCTTTTGGTTCAAGGCAGCCTACTGCTTTTCTGGCTAAAGAAAATAAAAGAGGCTGCTGACCCTCAAGATTTAAATGTTACCTACTTCTATTTCCACCAAATAGATTTTGTGTGAAAATGTCTAGCTATAAGTGTTCCTGCAAGGACAGTTCAAGATGTTGCATCAGCATTCTCAGTGATTTTCCAGTTCCAGCCTTATTTTGCCTCTAAAACTCTCTACAAGTGAGTCCATGTTTTTCAGACCAAATGTAAGAGTATTAGAGAAGGCATTGAACTTTCCAGTTCTAGATCTAGTCTGTACCTTCTGTCTGTACCTTACAAGGTGCTGTTCCCATCTGTGAGTACTTGTTGAGTGGGTTGGGTTTCTGTTCTCTTGGATAAAAGATTGGACTAGGTGACCAGTGGGCTTCCCAGGTGGTGCTAGTGGTAAAGAACCTGCCTGCCTATGCAGGAGACATAAGAGATGTGGGTTTGTTCCCTGGGTCAGGAAGATCCCCTGAAGGAGGGCATGGCAACCCACTCCAGTATTCTTGCCTGGAGAATCCTATGGAAATATGAGCTGGGCGGGCTGTAGTCCATAAGTTCGCAGAGTCGCACACGACTGAAGCGACTTATGCACGCATGCACGATCAGTGACCCTTCCAGCTCTGATATTCCTCAATTAGTATTTTGTGACTCCCAGTATCAGCCTGTAACTAGGCAATGTTATGGGGGAAATCCTTTGCTAATTATGCTTATTGTAATGAAAATGAATGAACTGTTTCCAGTTCTTGATAATCTTTTGAAAACTAGGTTCTGAGGTGAAAAATTCACTTCTTAGAAGTCTTTCTCTAAGAGTTTCAGATTCTAAGTAGGCTGCTGAATTGACGGTTATAAATGTCAAGTCTGCAATATTGTTAAAACCGAAGCCTTTATGACTTTTTCTCTTGCCCTACGTATTTTTCTTGACGTCTGAAAACTTGAGATTTCTGAGCATTTTTCGTTAAGTTTACTCTTTTTAAAGTTTATTTTTTTTTAATATGGGTCATTTTTTTTTTTTTCCTATTGAATTTGTTACAGTATTGCTTCTGTTGTTTATGTTCTGTTGTTGTTTTTTTTTTGGCCATGAGGCATGTGAGATCTTAGTTTCCTGACCAGGTATTGAGCCTGTACTTCCTGCCTTGGGAGGTGAAGTGGTTCACTGGAACACCAGGGAAGTCCCAAGTATACCCATTTTAGTTATTATTTAAATTCTTCTCAGAAAATTTTATCCCCATACTACTTACCTGAATATTATAGATTGTAGTTTTCATATAAAATTTTGCTTTGGAGGGGAAAAAGGATTTCTTGACTCTAATAATTTAGAACCATGAATCAAGTTTATATGTCTTTACATGTGAGGAAAGTTTAAGAATCAGAAATAACTAAGTATTAAGTCCTTGGCAGTAAGTCACAGAGCCAGATTCCTAATTTTTTTCAGTCATGCAGTGCTGGGAAACAAAAACTCAGATCATTCTTCATTCCACACTTACCATCTTATGTATCTATTTTAAAATGCTGCAGCATTTTGGGAAGAATTACTATGGTATTTGCCAAATGGGTTGTTTTTAATTGCATCATTTTCTACCTTTGTGAGCTGTTTTTTTACGAAAGAGATGTTTTGGCTTCTGTTCATTTGAATGAATTACTTTTTGACTGTGCTGAGTCTTCATTGCTGGGCAAAGGCTTTCTCTAGTTGCGGTGCGTGGGCTTATTACTGCAGGGGCTTGTGTGGAGGCGCGCAGGCTCTCGGCGCTTGGACTCAGCTGTAGCTGCAGCTTGTGGCTTCTAGAGCTGGCAGGTCAGGAGTTGTGGTCATAGGCTCAGTTGCCTTGCAGCATGTGGAATCTTCCCGGACTAGGGATCCAAATCCGTGTCCCCTGCATTGCCAGGCGGATTCTTACCCACGGCACCAACAAGGAAGTCCTCTCCATTTATTTTAAGTTTTGTTTTTGCCTATGTCTGTATGGACTTGTGACTTTCTGTTTTNTGTGGAATCTTCCCGGACTAGGGATCCAAATCCGTGTCCCCTGCATTGCCAGGCGGATTCTTACCCACGGCACCAACAAGGAAGTCCTCTCCATTTATTTTAAGTTTTGTTTTTGCCTATGTCTGTATGGACTTGTGACTTTCTGTTTTCCTCAGTGGGTTATCAGCCACTGATGCTCCCCACAGGACTCTGGGGAACCAGACCTTCATTACCCTGGCTGGCCTCTGGCACTCCAGGCTTACCTGCCTTGCTCACCCCACCTAATGGGCTTTTGAACTGAATTAGTCAAGAAGGAAAGGAAAACATTTGTTATTGGCAGCAGTAATAATGCAAAGTGAAACTACGTCTTGAAATGTTTTTTCTAGACCTTCCACCTGTATTTTTAGTGACCTTTTTGTTCCTAGGGTTTTCATATTCATTAATATGTTTTTCCTGTGTTGTTTGCCTTATTATCTCAAATTATATTTACCCGTCAGTTTCTATTTTATTATTATAGAGTTTCCCCTCCAATGTTAATACATGTCAGAGGCAGAGGCCTGTCTTTTTAAACTTTAGTTTATAGCAGTGTTTTTATTCGATGCCATGCATCATTGGATCTCATTGCTTGTCCTGTGGTAGAACTAATGTGTGTAAAATAATGCCAGCTTTTTCCGAGTAATCACACTGATATTTTCAAATCATGTTTACCAGGTGCTAGAATGCTCTTTGTTTAATTAAGAGAAGGGCACTCCATGTTGGTACCTTCCGGAGGAGGTTAGGTGCCCCTCCTGTAGGCACTGATAACATTCCATATTCCTCTCTACTCTACAAACTGTACTGTTAGTTTATATTTCTTTCCCCGCTAGAGTCTCCAGCCTTTGCCCTTGGGCCCAGCATAGGGCTTATTGAAAGTCTTTTGAAATGAATTGAAGAGGGTGAAAATAAGCAGTCAGTTTTAGAATTTTGGGATAGTGGAGAGTCGATAGGGTTTATGCCAGAGGCTCTGACTGCCCGGACTGTCTTTCTATTTTTGGTCTAGGAGAATAGCCTNGGGCCCAGCATAGGGCTTATTGAAAGTCTTTTGAAATGAATTGAAGAGGGTGAAAATAAGCAGTCAGTTTTAGAATTTTGGGATAGTGGAGAGTCGATAGGGTTTATGCCAGAGGCTCTGACTGCCCGGACTGTCTTTCTATTTTTGGTCTAGGAGAATAGCCTAGAAATTTCTGCTTTAGCTAGCCTCAGTTCAGTTCAGTTCAGTCGCTCAGTCGTGTCCTAGCTAAGATCGTGAGAATTTGTTTTAAAAATTTTATTGGAATATAGTTGTTTTACAGTGTTAGTTTCTTCTGTACAGCAAAGTGAATCACCTGCGCATATGTATATATGCAAGCAATGAGATCCAATATATATATGGCTCCTCTTTTTTGGATTTCCTTCCCATTTCAGCCACCACAGAGCATTGAGTATAGTTCCCTAAGCTATTCAGTAGGTTCTTATTAGTTACCTATTTTATACATAGTAGTGTACATAAGATCATGAGATTTTTTTTAAAGATAATAAAGATAAGAATCTTTAAAGATGGCACTCTTAGTAAGTATGCTGCCATTCGTCAG
>SJYV01046269.1:298982-335802 GCA_006410875.1 Neotragus pygmaeus | reverse complement strand
ATAAAATTTATAAATCCTAATAACATATAAAAGATATAGTGCACAAAAATTAAGATCATAAAACTATAAATGTTACATGGTTAGCATTTTTCGAGACATTATAAAGTACTAAGTAATGAATATACTTCTTCTCATCTTATAATAGTGGTAAATTTAAATTCGTTTTATTTTTCTTTAGCATTGTTTAGTTCTCAGTATTGTGATAAAAATGGGAAACTATAAATTCATTATTGGATAGTAAAGGGACACTGACAATATATATTTTCAGGGAAAGTTATTTTAAATTAAAACATACAAAAATTTAAAGTTAGGTTTAATATGAAGATTCGGGGCAAAAAAATTTATTTTAGAGATTATATAGTAATTTAATGGAGACCACTGGAAAAATAAGTATTTTTTCCATCTATAATAGAATGTTCTATGTTGAATTCCTTAAAGTAAAGCATGGAATTTTTGCCTCCTTCATACATGTCCTACACCATTATGCTGTAGAACTATTTCAAGGCAGATTTCAGTTTTGTGAAATATAATAAATGAATTTCAGTGAAAAGTTATTGATGAGTGTATTAGGATAGGAACGTCTATGCTATGATAACAAACAACCCAAAAGTCTCACTGACTTAACATCACAAAGTTTATTTCTTGTCCATATTACATATCCAGTACATTTCATCTGCTCCATGCAATCACTTAGAGATCCACACTGACAAGTGGATGACACACTGATCCACACTGACAAGGGCATAACCACACCACATGGAAAAGAACTCACTGGCAAGGAAAGTGGAAGAGAGAGAAATGGCTCTCTAGCAATTAAATCCTTCATCCCATAGAAATATTAACCACAATGATTCTGCTTAACTGCAAGAAAGCTAAGATGTATTTTTCTCTTGCTTCTGGATGAGAGCAAGATGTTGGTGGGTACTGGTAATGTTTCCCATAGTGGCTTTTCTTGTTTCCTATTGTTAAACCTCCTAATAGCTCTTCATCCAAGATCCTAGCTCTACAGCAGGGCAGGGAAAAAACAGAGGAATTTCAGACAGGACCTAAGCCTCCAGACTTGTCTTTCCCATAACCAATTGGTTATACAAATTTGGATGGGTAGGTTCAACTCTCTGAATCTTGGTTGCTATAGCTACAAAGGAAGAAGGCTGGACTAGATGATCCCTAAGATTCTATAGGACTAAAATTTTGTGACTCTACTGCATACTTTCACACCAAATAAAATAATTATTAAGCTAGTCATAAAAATGTTTTCAAAAGTTGTTTACTTTACAAAAACTCAACAGAGACCTAATTCGTGGTTCGGCCTCAATTTTATGTATATTTTGTAAATGTGTATGTATATATATATATATATATATATCCCTGGAAAAGGGAAAGGCTACCCACTCCAGTATTCTGTCCTGGAGAATTCCATGGACTGTACAGTTGGACTAAAGAATCAGACACGACTGAGCAATTTTCACTCCATACGTATATATTTGCAGACTTCGTTTCTTTGTTTCAACATCTACAGAAACCTTTTGACTCCTCACTTGGGCAGAGATTACTATTACTAAAATTTTGCCCTTTCCTTTAGCTTTCCTTTGTTTTCCAGCTGTTACCTTTGCTGGTATACTTACTTTGAATGTTGATGTCATAATTAGGTCTTTGGCATTATCTGTAGGTTGATTTCAAAGTTGGAACTTGCCTATAAGCCATAGTCAAGTCATTGGAAAGCTCAAATAGCAAGCTTTCACATACAGCTTCTTTCTTTCCTGGAATTCCTCATCATTTTCTTTCTGCTGCTTCTGCTAAGTCACTTCAGTCATGTCCAACTCTGTGTGACCCCATAGATGGCAGACCACCAGGCTCCCCTGTCCCTGGGATTCTCCAGGCAAGAACACTGCAGTGGGTTGCCATTTCCTTCTCCAATGCATGAAAGTGAAAAGTGAAAGTGAAGTTGCTCAGTCGTGTCCTACTTTTAGTGACCCCCATAGACTGCAGCCTACCAGGCTCCTCCGTCCATGGGATTTTCCAGGCAGTAGTACTGGAGTGGGTTGCCATTGCCTTCTCCACATTTTTCTTTCTAGCCTCTAATAATCTCTATCATTTTCTTCATTTTTTAATTCTCCATTTTATTGGGTGTTCTATCCATTTCCACTTTACCTAAAAACCATGCTCCCAGGACACTTGTTCCTTCATTTCTTACTTAGACTGACTGCTCCCCTGGCATGCCACTTTGCCCTCATCCCAGGACCCCCCCTTCACTGTTTTTTTGGGGTTGTTTTCCACATCCCATGATTTCTTGTTCTTGGATTTGCTGAGAGTTCATCTCATCTTCATTTTGCTGGAGTTCATTTTCAAGTATCTCCCTGAGAAAGAGGGTTTGAGAGGTGCCCACACAATCTACTCTTCAGGTTAAACATTACCTCTGTTGCAGATATTGTCAGTAACGTAGCAACCCATCGCATCACTTCACAACCCCACTGCTCCAGCTACCTTCCAACTGAAGGAATCTGCACTCTGGCCCTGAAAACTCTTTTCTGGAACACTGAAAAAAATAGAGAAGGTTATGCTGCCCTTGACCAGTAATCTGGAGATGTATGAAATGCTGTGTGTGAGAGTTGGACTATAAAAAAAGCTAAGCATCAAAGAACTAATGCTTTTGAACTGTGGTGTTGGAGAAGACTCTTGAGAGTCCCGTGGACTGCAAGGAGATCCAACCAGTCCATCCTAAAGGAAATCAGTCCCGAAGATTCATTGGAAGGACTGATGCTGAAGCTGAAACTCCAATACTTTGGCCACCTGATGCAAAGAACTGACTCATTGGAAAAGACCCTGATGCTGGGAAAGATTGAAGGCAAGAGGAGAAGTGGACGACAGAGGAGAAGATGGTTGGATGGCATCACCGACTCGATGGACATGAGTTTGAGCAAGCTCTGGGAGTTGGTGATGGACAGGGAAGCCTGGCATGTGTAGTCCATGGGGTCGCAAAGAGTTGGACACAACTGAGTGACTGGACTGAACTGAACTAATGAAATGCTGAGGCATGAACACCTGTTAGTTGCATAACTAAGCAGGCATTTTCAGGACTGTTGTATCAATACACCAGCTCCCAACCATTGGAAATAATAATCCGAGATGAGTGCTTAGTCCCTCTTTCCAGAGATTCCCTGTGTGATTAAGTTACAGATGCTCTCAATGACAGCTGACTTGATAGCTACTTATCTTCTCTGTTCTGCTTTCCCCATTTCCCTACCAGTATTCTTTATACTTCCCACCCAAACTTCTTACAACTCAAACTTATATCCCAGGACCTACTTCAGGGAAAATTCAAATTAAGTCAAAAACTAGCAGTTTGGATTTCCTACTTTGTGATATATTCTACTTCATTTAATCCCCACAACAACTCTCTGAGAAAAATTATTGTAAAGATGAGAATAACACAGTACATTAATTACAGATATGGAAATGGAGGTCCGTCATTAGGTCCAAGGCATGCTTTCTCAGTCCACCTGAAGTTCTGTTCCTGGTACAATATGGCCCTGTACAGGGGTGCCTGTGAGCATCTCCTTGTAACCTCCACTTAACCTTGAAGAAAATTCTGAGCCCCTAATCCACTCAAAAACTAAAAATCTGTTTCCTTTTGCCACTTCAAATTCCTGATGGAACTGCATGGTATTCATAAATAAATATTTTTCTTCTATACCTATTGCCTAATTTTCAATAAGCCAACCCTGATTTCCTTCAGGCCCTAGGCTTATAGGCCACTGCTTATTTTCATGGCTGATTAATGGTTCTGATTAGTCCTCCAAGCAGGAAATCCAATATCCCTTAGGGGAACCCTAAAGATGCAGATGACCATGAATTCAAGGAAGCCTATTCACAACAGAAATCAATGGAGAAAGGAGGCAATGTTAATGTAGACAACAGTTTTACCAGCTTCTAAATGCAAGTGCTCAGACAGAGGCAGTGGAGGGAGGGGAGGGGATAACAGAGAACGTATTCAGAATACCGAATTGCAGTTTCATCACTCTAAAAGCCAGCTTTAACAACTCCCTTCCCAATGTGGAAATTTAAAGCTTCCTTTTTGTGAATTTTGACTGGTTTATAGCCCTGAAAGAAAACTTCACCCCTCTCAGAGATTACCTCTTGGATGAATGTGTATCCAGGGGCAGAGAAGGCTTGAGTTCACAGAAACCACATCACAACCACAGCATGGGCATCATTCGAGTAATTTCAAGATCATGGAATTTAAAAAATAAAAAACTGTAGAAATGTGAAAATTATGCTAATTTCTATAACATGTAGTTTATCTGAATGCAGATATCACTTTTAAGATGATCATAAAGTTTTCTAATGAGTTTTTAATGGAATAGATTTTTTTCAAACCAACAATTATTACTCTCCTTCAGTCATGATTTAATTATCCTGTTGGTCAGTTCTTTACAAATACGAGGATAATCGCACACCCCTTCCACTCCTGATCATCCTGTGGAGACCATCATAACAGAGTGGGCAGTAGTGCAGACGGTTCAAGGTCAACACCCTGAGGAAGAGGGACTTTGCTCAGTAACTGGTTGTCTCTCTCCTCTCCCATGCCTGACAGCACCAAGAACCATTATCTTCATAGAAGACCATCTTTTCTTTATCCTCGGCAAGCTCCATTTAGGCTGTTAAACAGTAGCCTGAAGTCAAAGGACTTGTACTTGGTTTATGAATCAGAAAAAATTACATCTACATTTTGAAACATTAGCCAGCANATGCGAACCTTGGTTTCCTGAGGGACAATGAGGTTGATAGGAATCTAGTTCCTGTCTCCCAGGGTGTGTGTATGAAGATGCAGAGACTTGTGAAAGGCTCCACAGGGCCTGGGGGCCCCTGGGGGCCCCGGGCAGAGAGGTCATCAGGATGGTGTGTCGATACTTCCTCGGGGCACAAGGGTGGGAAGCTCCGGCCACTCTAATGCAGGAAGCCTGCATGACAGCCACTGAAAGGCCGTCACAGGCTGTAGGTGCCGAGGAGCGCGCCGGCTTGCTCGTTTCCTCTGCCCGAGGACACCAGGCCCTACTCAGGGCCGGCGTCGGCTCAGGAGGCCCTGACACGGGGCACTGAGCTCCCTGTGTCTGGTCTCCCACGGGGCCTCACAGGAGGAAGAGCCTGCGGACACGCCAGTCCTCGGAGGACGTTTACTTCTCCAAGTCAGGTGAGCTGCGGCCCTGGCTGTCCACCCGCCGCCCTCACGGCCCTGTCTGTGATGGAGCCGGGCCTCCCCAGGGGTCCCTGGCCCATCTCCTCCTCCCCTGGCTCTCGGGGCCCCTCCCCTCCCCAAGCTGTCTGTGACCCTGCCTCTCCTTCACCTCCCAGAGCAACTGAAACCCCTGAAGACCTATGTGGACCCCCACACCTACGAGGACCCCAACCAGGCTGTGCTCAAGTTCACCACGGAGATCCATCCATCCTGTGTCACGCGGCAGAAGGTGATCGGAGCCGGTGAGGCTGTGCGCCGCGGAGGGGCCTGGAGTGGATTGGGAATGCCGATACCCCGGCTGACGGGGCGCTTCTCCCACCTCACTTGCCTGCAGGAGAGTTTGGGGAGGTGTACAAGGGCACCCTGAAGGCGTCCGGGAGGAAGGAGGTAGCTGTGGCCATCAAGACGCTGAAAGCCGGCTACACGGAGAAGCAGCGCGTGGACTTCCTCAGCGAGGCCAGCATCATGGGCCAGTTCAGCCACCACAACATTATCCGCCTGGAGGGGGTAGTCTCCAAGTGTGAGTGGTGGCTCCGGACTGTGGGCAGGGGACCAGTGCGGGATGGGAGGGGCGCCCGCGGGTCCCCGCTAGGGCCTCTGCTGAGAGCGGGCCCCTGCCCTGACACCTGTGCGCACCTCCGCAGACAAACCCCTGATGATCATCACCGAATACATGGAGAACGGGGCCCTGGACAAGTTCCTGCGGGTGAGGATGTGGGCCGGTTTGGGCTGGGATCCTGGCTGGCAGCTGGCGGCCCCTGGTGGGCGTGGCCTGTCTGGGGTCCGTGGTGGGCGTGGCCTGGCCCAGGCCGCGGTGGGCGTGGCTGCGCGGGGGCGGGGTNGTTGGTGATGGACAGGGAAGCCTGGCATGTGTAGTCCATGGGGTCGCAAAGAGTTGGACACAACTGAGTGACTGGACTGAACTGAACTAATGAAATGCTGAGGCATGAACACCTGTTAGTTGCATAACTAAGCAGGCATTTTCAGGACTGTTGTATCAATACACCAGCTCCCAACCATTGGAAATAATAATCCGAGATGAGTGCTTAGTCCCTCTTTCCAGAGATTCCCTGTGTGATTAAGTTACAGATGCTCTCAATGACAGCTGACTTGATAGCTACTTATCTTCTCTGTTCTGCTTTCCCCATTTCCCTACCAGTATTCTTTATACTTCCCACCCAAACTTCTTACAACTCAAACTTATATCCCAGGACCTACTTCAGGGAAAATTCAAATTAAGTCAAAAACTAGCAGTTTGGATTTCCTACTTTGTGATATATTCTACTTCATTTAATCCCCACAACAACTCTCTGAGAAAAATTATTGTAAAGATGAGAATAACACAGTACATTAATTACAGATATGGAAATGGAGGTCCGTCATTAGGTCCAAGGCATGCTTTCTCAGTCCACCTGAAGTTCTGTTCCTGGTACAATATGGCCCTGTACAGGGGTGCCTGTGAGCATCTCCTTGTAACCTCCACTTAACCTTGAAGAAAATTCTGAGCCCCTAATCCACTCAAAAACTAAAAATCTGTTTCCTTTTGCCACTTCAAATTCCTGATGGAACTGCATGATATTCATAAATAAATATTTTTCTTCTATACCTATTGCCTAATTTTCAATAAGCCAACCCTGATTTCCTTCAGGCCCTAGGCTTATAGGCCACTGCTTATTTTCATGGCTGATTAATGGTTCTGATTAGTCCTCCAAGCAGGAAATCCAATATCCCTTAGGGGAACCCTAAAGATGCAGATGACCATGAATTCAAGGAAGCCTATTCACAACAGAAATCAATGGAGAAAGGAGGCAATGTTAATGTAGACAACAGTTCTACCAGCTTCTAAATGCAAGTGCTCAGACAGAGGCAGTGGAGGGAGGGGAGGGGATAACAGAGAACGTATTCAGAATACCGAATTGCAGTTTCATCACTCTAAAAGCCAGCTTTAACAACTCCCTTCCCAATGTGGAAATTTAAAGCTTCCTTTTTGTGAATTTTGACTGGTTTATAGCCCTGAAAGAAAACTTCACCCCTCTCAGAGATTACCTCTTGGATGAATGTGTATCCAGGGGCAGAGAAGGCTTGAGTTCACAGAAACCACATCACAACCACAGCATGGGCATCATTCGAGTAATTTCAAGATCATGGAATTTAAAAAATAAAAAACTGTAGAAATGTGAAAATTATGCTAATTTCTATAACATGTAGTTTATCTGAATGCAGATATCACTTTTAAGATGATCATAAAGTTTTCTAATGAGTTTTTAATGGAATAGATTTTTTTCAAACCAACAATTATTACTCTCCTTCAGTCATGATTTAATTATCCTGTTGGTCAGTTCTTTACAAATACGAGGATAATCGCACACCCCTTCCACTCCTGATCATCCTGTGGAGACCATCATAACAGAGTGGGCAGTAGTGCAGACGGTTCAAGGTCAACACCCTGAGGAAGAGGGACTTTGCTCAGTAACTGGTTGTCTCTCTCCTCTCCCATGCCTGACAGCACCAAGAACCATTATCTTCATAGAAGACCATCTTTTCTTTATCCTCGGCAAGCTCCATTTAGGCTGTTAAACAGTAGCCTGAAGTCAAAGGACTTGTACTTGGTTTATGAATCAGAAAAAATTACATCTACATTTTGAAACATTAGCCAGCAACAATTATCATTCCTGTTGGTTCCCAACTCTGTGCTAGGCCACAGATGGGCTACAAAATGGCTATTACCACTTATATTTGAATAGTATCTTACCTACACGTGGCTTCAAAATAGTGTCGTAAGTTCTTTGCCAGTACCAAGAAATTGATGGGAAAGGATAGGATATAGAAGTTGACAGCTGTCTAGTCCCACCTATATCAAATGCTGTTACTTAATTTTTTTCTTTAATTCACACAATCATACTATAAAGAAAATTTTTTACACTGGAAAGCACAATCAAGAATCAACTTAATATTGGGAACTTCATATACTGGCCATCTTTAAAGAGTAGCCTTTCCTCCCTCATGCTACATACACACACACATGCGCGTTCACACACACACACATACACATTTACAACTAAGCTGCAGATGAGACAGTCACCAAAAGAGAAGCACTTCAAGGGCCCCCAGAAGGAAGGTAGGTACAGCACTAGCTTACTACATGGGGGAAAGCAGAAAGGTAGTAGTCGCTTGTGCCTGTGGGAGACATCTGTTGATTCTGCCAGTCAGTGTTCACATTCCAAATTTCCTTGAGCACACCCAAACTCTACTTTCAACCCATGTATTTGGGCAGAATTAACCCCACTGCTGATTCCAAGAATAGCTCCTGATTGGCCCAAACCAATCAGCACCGCTCATTCCTTTCAAAGTGACTGGGGACAAGCATGTGACTGAATCTGAAACAATGTGACCTTGGCAGGGACTTTTAGAACAGATACAAGGATCCTTCCCAGGTGGACTTGAACTTCAAAGCATGTAGGTTAGAACGCAACTCTCATCTTTACTCCACATGAATTCTTAGAAGGGGAGCAAAGTCAATGGATAGAAAGAAGCCAAGTCCTGATCACCTTCACTCAGCCATGACTAAAAAGCAACACTCCTGGACTATTTTGTTACCTGAGCCAATAAGACAGCTTCTTGATTTAATCCAGGTTAGACTCAGTTCTCTGTCTCTGGCAATCAAGAGTCCTAAATGAAATGGTCTATATGTCTTCTCTTCTTCATGAATTCAACAAACATGTATAAACCTTGTACATCGGTACTTGTACATTGTACCTGTACAAACTTATGCATTGATGTACTTGCATCACAACATCCAAATTCCCAGTATCATTCATCTTATTGGCACTTGGTACCTATATATGTGGGCTTTCCAGTGGCTCAGTGGTAAAGAATCTGCCTACAGTGCATGAGCCACAGGAGACATGGGTTCAATCCCTGGGTTGGAAAGATCCCCTGCAGGAGGGCACAGCAACCCACTTCAGTATTCTTGACTGGAGAAACCTATGGACAAAGGAGCCTGGCAAGCCACAGTCCACTGGGTCACAAAGAGTCTACCTTTAATACATGGAATTACTTCAAAAATGCAGACAAAGCCTAGTGTAAGGCAACAAAGGTGAGTGCAGGACTGACATTCAAGTCTAAAATCTCAGATTTTAGAGGCACTTGACACAGTCTACTAAAATCAACAAACATGGCATAAAAGTTAATTGACATAAATTCTAAGAACATGTGACTTCAGAATTACATGCCAGATTTAACAAATTTATCAAAAATTTTCCACAAAAGTTTGCACTGCCACCTTTCAAGGTGACATATGATCCTGCAGAACCACTGCCACTGTCCCAAATATTTGGTCTTCAAAAGCTAGTAGCACATTCCATTCTTTCTTGTGGCCACACCACACTGCAGCAGGCGGGATCCTAGTTCCCCAACCAGGGATCAGACCTGTGCCCCCTGCATCGTAAGCGTGGAATCTTAACCACTGGACGACCAGGGAAGTCTCTCATTTGAGTGTTTTTAACTGTGTGAAATCTTTATTCTTAAAGAGAGGACTTGATTTTTGGAAATAAAATTTATTCAGTGTTAAATCTTGTAAAAGAGAAGGCTAAAAGAACTGCAAATGTATTTCAAACACACATTATTACATAAACTTCTAAAGATGGCTTCTTAGAAGAAAAATAGTGCTTGGATAAACATTTAAGATCTTGCAGGCTTATAAAAATAATACCAGTCTTATTACTTTTGGTCTAGTCTATTGAACTTCAGATTTTTCCTCCTCAAGATATCAAGTTACAAAATAACAAAATTATGCAGAAGTTGGCCTATAATCAAAGCTATTTTTATTTTGGGGCCTCTGGTCCTGCATATTTTAAGAGTAATTTGAGACTAAATTTAATAATGCAGTTTCACTAACAATTCCAAAATTTGTGATTACCCATTAAACAAAGAAATATCACTCATGGTATTTTCTTCCTGAATATTTGAATGATATAAAAACTAAGCCTAAAATATGAATTTTGAAGAAATATTTCTAAAAATAGACTAATTGGGATAAAACACAAATTTAAACATTAATGCCATGCATCCTGATGGAAAAGAATATCTTAAAACTTGCACCGACCTGAAGACATTTGATGAGGTACTATTAATATAAATAAGTTTTCATTTCTTAGTCAAATAAAGCATGTCATGGAGTGAAAGAAAGCTGTCATGGAAAAGAAAAGTCAGATTTCTTTCAAATTGCTCTATACTTCTTATCAATATATCTTCAGGGTCAGCCCTACATGGAAACTGGAAACTCCAAGAAAAGACTCGAGTTTCTAGCTCTGACTCAATGGCTGGATTGGAGAAAGAAAGGCAAGTAAGAATATTTCCAGTAATCTTCCCAATTTTTTTCACAGCTCTATTATGAATTTGACTTCACATACAAAGGGTAGAAAGGCAATTACACTTAAAATTAACTCATTAAAAATTTTAAATATCATATCATTGTTGTCCAGTCACTAGGTTTGTCCAACTTTTTTAGACACCACAGAGTACAGCATACCAGGCTTCCCTGTCCTTCACTATCTCCTGAAGTTTGCTCAGACTTATGTCCATTGAGTCGATGATGCCATCCAATCATCTCATCCTCTGTTACCCCCTTCTTCTCCTGCCTTCAATCTTTCCCAGCATCAGGGTCTTTTCCAATCAGTCAGTTCTTCCCATATAGTTGCCAAAGTATTAGAGCTTCAGCTTCACCATTAATCCTTCCAACGAATATTCAGGACTGATTTCCTTTAGGATTGGCTGGATTAATCTCCTTGCTGTCCAAGGGTCTCTGAAGAGTCTTCTTCAGCAACATAGTTTGAAAGCATTGATTATTTGGCACTCAGCCTTCTTTATGGTCCAACTCTCATATCCACACATGACTACTGGAAAAACCATAGCTTTGACTATATGAACCTTTTTTGGCAAAGTGATATCTCTGCATTTTAATATGCTGTCTAGGTTTGTCAGAGCTTTTCTTCCAAGGAGCAAGCCTCTTTGAATTTCATGGCTGCAGTCACCATCTGCAGTGATTTTGGAGCCTAAGAAAATAAAATCTGCCACTGTTTCCACTTTTTCCCCATCTATATTCCATGAGATGATGAGACTAGATGCCATCATTTTAGTTGAGTTTTTTTAATGTCACAGATATGCACTATCTGAAGTTCAGAATGTATTTAAAGGGGTAACAGATATCACTGCCCATCTTCTTTGGACACATAGAGTAGTAATATTGCTGAAAGTGCCTCCCAGACAAGTATAGACCACCTGCTCCTCTGTAAGGGAAGAGAAGAAGTCATGATTTGCATCACTGTTGATGCAGTGATTCCTAGGTAGTCATTCCATATTATCAATGCCAAATTAGATCCCCATTTTTTACTTTGTAAGATAGTGGGTGTCTATTGCCCTAAGCCTCATACTGCACAAGTCCAGCTATGCTGGAAGGACATTTAAAAGGCAGTGGCAACAGCAACATTCTGGTAACAACTCAACTTCTATAGCTCATGCCAATCACATCCTCTAAGCAGATGTACCTTGTTCAGCCACAAACCTGACCCTGACCAAGGTCAATCAAGGACATTGTGTAGCACACATCTATCAGTGGGAAATCATCAAGCTAATTTCTTGTCTTGTTGATATATATTATACTGAAAAATAGTTGATTTATAATATGTTATTTTCTGGTATATAGCAGAGATTCAGAAATATATATACATATGTATCAGTTTTACCTGTTTTTGAACTTCACATAAATAGTCAAAAATAGCTCCTCTTTTGTGTATGGCTTTTTTTGCTCAATGTTATAATGGGAGATTCATCAATGTTAAATGTACAAAAGTAGTTCATTCCTTTTCATTGTAACATAGTATTAGATTCTATGTGCATGCCAAACAATTTATTTTTTATTTTAAAAAAGTGAACTTTCATTAAGTATATTTCATGTCTTCTTAGAGTCTAATTCTCAATTTTGTTTGTCTATTTTTTTAATCTTCCTTAGTTGTGCTTTTGGTGGAGTGGTGAAACATATTGTTTGAAAATGAATTTATGTGAAGAATTTATTGAAATTGAATGATATCAGAGGTAAAAGATAATTTTTCTGTCTCCTAACTGACTACTTGGAGAAAAGACCTATTTACAAAGGTATAGGATTCAAGGAGTTTCAGATCTTGACCATGAACTCAATGTGTAATCTTGTTCCATCTCTTTGCCCAACATCATACTCATCTATGAAATCTGTGTCACTGTCAAACAACAACAATGATAATAATAGATATCAAATATACAAATTAGATTAAGTGATAAAACAAGAAAAATTTAATTCATATGACATGAAGACTTGCTAAGTATTTCAAGTATTACTTCATTTATTCACAAGCTAATAGTTATTGAAAACCTACTCTGCCCATTGCATAAGGAGTGTGTGTAATATATATATAATGCTGAGTATTTAGCATATACCATATGAAGATTTTAAACAAATCACCTCATTTAATCTTTTCCTGTGAAATTGATGCTACTATTAAACAGATTTTACACATGAAGATTAAGAAATCTGTTCAAGTGCTGTGCAGTGTGGCTAAAAAGGAAAAAATAAAATAAAATTGTTAAAAAAAAACTTTTTTTAAGAAATTTGTTCAAGATCTCATGGCCAGCTGTGAAATTAGCAATATCCTGCAAAAATGATTTGCATATGAAATCAATTTAATAAATAAAGTTAAAATGATCATTAGAGATGTACACAAAATATTTATAAGGACATGTATTGCAGTGCAATATCAAAAAAACTTTGGAAATTACCTAAATATCTAACAGTAACATAAAGACTTTGATGCTGGGAGGGATTGGGGGCAGGAGAAGAAGGGGACGACCGAGGATGAGATGGCTGGATGGCATCACTGACTCGATGAACGCGAGTCTAAGTGAACTCTGGGAGTTGGCGATGGACAGGGAGGCTTGGCTGCTGCGATTCATGGGGTCGCAAAGAGTTGGACACGACTGAGTGACTGAACTGAACTGAACTGAAGATTTGTTAAACTATGATTGATCCACACAGGGCAAGAATTGAAGCCACTGACAATGACATTATTAAAAATATCTAACAGCATGGGGAAATGGTTACGGTGTGTCTTTAGGTGAAAAAAATAAAACAGACCATAAAAGAAAGAGTTTGTAGAATATACTACTGATTCTGTTAAACTCGAGTGAGTACGTGTGTGTTTATGGGTGTGTGGAGGCTTGGACCCTTTAGACAATGCAGTCCATTCCCCATTCTTATTGACAACAACTCTCCAACTTTCCTCTGGTGTCTGTTTTCCTGTGCAGCCTATGTGTTCAGAAAGAGTTGTTCCTGGAGTCACTCAGCTCCTTGGGTGAGTCTTGTCTGACATGAGCAAATCCTCACTTCCATAACTGAATCAGGGATAAGCCCACAATTCAGGCCCATGAGACATCAGATTTTCCTGGAAGGAAAGGAAAACAGTGTCCTGGCTCTTCAGAGAAAGCAACTAAAAGGGCCATAATGCCTTCCTCTGGTTGGTACAGCGAAAGAGTGTGACGTCAGAACCAGAGCAGCCATCTGCCCTCATAAGAGAACCAAGCTGAGTCCAAGGCCAGGTGAAGAGGAGGCCTAGCTGAGAGGACCACTGGGAAGGAAGGTCTGAGTCCTGCTGGAGGAAGCCACCTACAGGGAGAGAGAGAGACCCCCGACCTGCTCAGCTCCACAAGCCAACAAATTCTTTTTTCTGCTTAATCCAGTTTGGATGAGAGTTTTTACATCTTAGAGTTTTAAACTTTTTTTTTTTAATGTGAATCATTTTTAAAGTCTTTAATGAATTTGTTACAATACTGTTACTGTTTCACATTCTGGTTTTTTTGCCATGAGGCCTGTGGGATCTCAGCTTCCTGACCAGGGATCAAACCCACATCCCCTGCATTGGAAGGCGAAGTCAACCACTGAACTGCCAGGGAAGTCCCACACCTTATAGTTTTAATTGAACAGATCTGTGTACAAAGATTGGGGATGCCTGAGGTTTTCTCTTTATGCTTTGCTCTATGTTGCATTCTCTCTACAATATTTTATCATCAGGAAGAATAACAAATATTTTAAGTAGTCCATTCAAATGCTTCCCATGAAATACATCTCTTGATTACTAATATCAGGCAGTACATGGAGCTCACCAAGGACTTGAAAAACAAGTCTTTTTTGCAGAATCTTAGTATCTGAGAGAGGGATGATAATAACACCACACATTTGTATAATAAGACTTTATTGTTTTTCAAGCATTTTCCAATTTGGTAAACTAAAGAGGTTCCTCCTGAGAAACCTGTATGCAGGTCAAGAAACCACAGTTAGAACCAGACACAGAACAACAGACTGGTTCAAAATTGGGAAGGGTGTCTGTCAAGACTGTATATTGTTACTCTGTTCATTTAACTTATATGCAGAGTACATTGTGCAAAATCCCACGCTAAAAGAAGCACAAGCTGAAATCAAGATTGCCAGAAGAAATATCAATAACCACCAGATATGCAGATGATACCACCCTACTGGCAAATAGTGAAGAAGAATTAAGAGCCTCTTGATGAAGGTGAAAGAGGAGAGTGAAAAAGCTGGCTTAAAACTCAATATTCGAAAAACTAAGATCATGGCATCTGGTCCCATCAGTTCGGTTCAGTTCAGTCACTCAGTCATGCCCAACTCTTTGTGACCCCATGCATTGCAGCACACCAGGCTTTCCTGTCCATCACCAACTCCTGGAGCTTGCTCAAACTCATGTCTATCAAGTCGGTGATGCCATCCAACTGTCTCATCATCTCCTGCCTTCAATCTTTCCCAACATCAGGGTCTTTTCAAATGAGTCAGTCCTTCGCATCAGGTGGCCAAAGTATTGGAGTGTCAGCATCAGTCCTTCCAATGAATATTCAGGACTGATTTCCTTTAGGATTGATTGGCTTGATCTCCTTGCAGTCCAAGGGACTCTCAACAGTCTTCTCCAACATTACAGTTCAAAAGCATTAATTCTTCAGCAGTCAGCTTTCTTTATGGTCCAACTCTCACATCCATACATGATTACTGGAAAAAATCATAGCTTTGACTATATGGACCTTTGTAGGCAAAGTAATATCTCTGCTTTTTAACATGCTGTCTAGGTTTGTCATAGCTTTTCTTCCAAAGAACAAGCATCTTTTAATTTCAGATCTGCAGTCATCATGTGCCGTGATCTTGGAGCCCAAGAAAATAAAGTCTGTCACTGTTTCCAATTTTTCCCCATCTATTTGCCATGAAGTGATGGAACCAGATGCCATGATCTTAGTTTATTTAATGTTGAGTTTTAAGCCAGCTTTTTCACTTTCCTTTGTCAAGAGGCTCTTCAGTTCCTATTCACTTCCTGCCGTAAGGGTGGTTCCATTTGCATATCTGAGATTATTGATATTTCTCTCCAGTCTTGATTCCAGCCTGTGCTTCATCCAGCCTGACATTTTGCATGATGTACTCTGCACATAAGTTAAATAAGCAAGGTGACAATATACAGCCTTGACATACTCCTTTTCCTATTTGGAACCAGTCTGTTGTTCCATGTGCAGTTCTAACTGATGCTTCTTGACCTGCATACAGAATTCTCAGGAGGCAGATAAGGGGGTCTGGTATTCCCATCTCTTTCAGAATTTTCCACAGTTTGTTGTGATCCACACAGTTAAAGGCTTTGGCATAGTCAATAAAGCAGAAATAGATGTTTTTCTGGAACTCTCTTGCTTTTTCAATGGCCCAACGGATATTGGCAATTTGATCTCTGGTTCCTCTGCCTTTTCTAAATCCAGCTTGAAATCTGGAAGTTCTCGTTTCATGTACTGTTGAAGTCTGGCTTAGAGAATTTTGAGTACTACTTTGTTAGCATATGTGATGAGTGCAATTGTGCAGCAGTTCGAATATTCTTTGGCATTGCCTTTCTTAGGGATTGGAATGAAAACTGACCCTTTCCGGTCTTGTGGCCACTGCCGAGTTTTCCAAATTTGCTGACATATTCAGTGCAGCACTTCCACAGCATCATCTTTTAGGATTTGAAATAGCTCAGCTGGAATTCCATCATTTCCACTGGCTTTGTTCATAGTGATGCTTCCTAAGGCCCACTTGACTTCACATTCCAGGATATCTGGCTCTAGGTAAGGGATCACACCACCATGATTATCTGGGTCATTAAGATCTTTTTTGTATAGTTCTTCTGCGTAGTCTTGCCACCCCTTCTTAATATCTTCTGCTTCTGTTATATCCATAGCATTTCTGACCTTTATTGTGCCCATCTTTGTATGAAAAGTTCCCTTCCTAGCTGTAATTGTCTTAAAGAGAGCTCTAGTCTTTCCCAGTCTATTGTTTTCCTCTGTTTCTTTGCATTGATCACTTAGGAAAGCTTTCTTACCTCTCCTCACTATTCTTTGGAACTCTGCATTCAGATGGGTATATCTTTCTTTTTCTCATCTAGCGCCTCACTTCATGGCAAATAGATGGGGAAATAATGACAGACTTTATTTTCTCCAAAATCATTATGGATGGTGACTGCAGCCATGAAATTAAAAGATGCTTGCTCCTTGGAAGAAATGTTATGACAAACCTGGACATCGTATTAAAAAGCAGACATGTGGCTTTGCCAACAAAGGTCCATATAGTCAAAGCTATGGTTTTTCCAGTAATCGTGTATGGATGTGAGAGTTGGACCATAAAAAAGGCTGAATGTCAAAGAATTGATATTTTTGAACTGTGGGGTGCTGAAGAAGACTCTTGAGAGACTCTTGGAGAGCAAGGAGATCAAACCAGTCAATCCTAAAGGAAATCAACCCTGAATATTCATTGGAAGGACTGATACTGAAGCTACATCTCCAGTACTTTAGCCAGCTGATGGGAAGAGCCAACTCACTGGAAAAGACCCTGATGCTGGGAAAGATTGAGGGCAAAAGGAGAAGAGGGTGACAGAGGATGAGATGGTTGGATGGCATCATTGCTCAATGGACATAAGTTTGAGCAAATTCCAGAAGATAGAAGGATAGGGAAGCCTGGCATGCTGCAGTCCATGGGATTGCAAAGAGTCAGACACAACTTAGCAACTGAACAACAGCAAACATATCTATGATTAGGTTAAGAGCACATGAATGAGACCCCCATGAGGTCACAAAGTACATATCATCTTTCTTCTTGGCACATGGATATACAGTATTCCCCAGCCTCCCCGGTAGCCTGCCTGGCAGTGGGGTGACCCCATGACCTAACTCAGCCTAATGGGCAATGAGCAGAGTGATAGATGCTAGTCTAGGAGCAATCTAGAAAAACCTCCCACAAATGATCATTTTCTCCTTCCATGTTTGCTCATCAGGTGCAGGGGATCTTAACCTAAATGTCAAGAAAAGAACTTAAAGGCCCTAGAATTAGTTAAAGCCACAAGATGCAAGGTTCTTGGATCCTTAATTAACTAAGTAGAATGCCCTGTGCTAATATGTTAACCAGAACTGAGCAAGAAATTAAATTTTACCTTACTAAGCAGCACTGGTCACAGTTCCCCAGAAAAACAGAAACAGTAGGATATGTATGTGTATCTATAAAGAGATAGAGATTTATTTTAAGGAATTGGCTTACGTGATTGTGGAAGCTGACAAGTCAAAATTTGCAGGGTAGGCCAGCAGGGCTGGAAACAGAGGGAAGAGCTGGTAGAATTGGAGTCTGAAGGCCTTCTGCTGACAGAATTCCCTTCTCCTCCAGGGAGGACACTTTTTTTTTCCTAGTCAGGCCCTCAAATGATTGGGCAAAGCCCACCCACATTCTGGAGCATAATCTGCTTTCTTCAAAGAATTTTATCTAAGAAAACACCCTTACAGAAACATCTAGCATGACTTTTGACCAAATATCTGTATATCAGGGCTTGGCCAAGTTGACATAAAAAGAATCACCACATAAGGCAGTGATCAACACTTGCTGGCACTGAGTGGGATTTTTGCTGAGGAATTGGACTTCTGGGCTCTTCTGATGAACCGCATTAAATGTCCAGTATCACTATCACTCCTTTAGTCATGAATGTGTGCAGTCTTCTCAGTGTCCTGGAAAACAACAAGAGCTGGCTTCTTACCATTCTGTCTCTACTGAATGCATAAATGTTCTGCTTTAGAACGTTTTTCCTTGACTTTGTACAGGAAAACTGCTCTCAAGTCACTTTTCTCCAAAATAGGATATTGAGGAGAATTGGTTTTGGTTTTCTTTCCCTTCTTTCTTTTTTTTTTTTCCAGTCATCTTCCTTCCTTTGCCTCACTTCTTAAAAACTGAAAGTAAGGAGAAACATCTCTCTGTACCACCACTTTTTAAAGTTCACTAATAATACTCCATTGTGTATATGTACCACAGCTTTCTTATCCATTCAGGGGTGGGAGGTGGGAGGGGGATTCAGGATTGGGAGCTCGTGTACACCTGTGGTGGATTCATGTCGATGGCAAAGCCAATAGAGTATTGTCAGGTAAAATAAAGTAAAAATAAATAAATAAATGCAAATCAAAACTATCAAAAAAAAAATAAAAAACAAAGTTCACTAATAAAAACCATACCGTTTTCCTTACTTGACTGCTGTTGGGTACTTGAGGCCAGACACTTCACATTGTTTTTAAACTTTGGGAGGAGGGATATCCTGTGATCCTCCTCTACTCTGCCATCTTTATTCCTAGAATCCTGGTTATATTCGGAAGGAAACTCTTCTATGAAAATATGTTCAAAAAATAGGTTGTCCCAAATTGCAAAGTAGACTCACAGTCCAATCTAAAATAAAAGCTAGGGCAGAATATAATCAAATTTAGAGCCAAAAGCCATATACAAAGTATTTCTAAAGCAATAACACAAAGTCTGAAAGTTTTCTCATTGAGAAATATTTTTATTTCAATATATATCTTGATGGCTACATTAAATCGTTTTTTTGTACCACAAGATGATGCGACTGCTATTTATAAAGCTAAATGCAATTTGATCAAAATTATTTACCATGTGGGATTTAGATATGTCTCAAAAGAGCCATGGATTTGCTAGAAGGCCGTTCATTTTATTGAAAGTCATAGGAAACTAACGTTACTTTTAGATAAGACAGCTATGGCCCTTAGCCCACCTGCGTGTGCCGATCATTGCTCAGTGCTTATGTTAACTGCTCCCTGTAATAGCAGAAGGATGGGCCTGACGACCTCTCAAGGTCATCTCGAGCCTTTTGATTATATGAATTGTATGCTGAAAATTACATGCTAAAATATCTACACAAAAGCTATGTCATTTTCTTTCTACAACTGTCATCTTTAATGCTACCTCGGGTTTCATATTTAAAATGTATACCCATGTTTGCTTGTTGCTGAAATGGTTTAAAAACTGTTAAAGGCCATTCTCAACTTTCAACAGCAATAGAGGCAGATTTCATACAAGGTTAAACAAAACTGACTATGAACGTTGCATTTTGTATATATTGTTAGAGCTCTCAATTTCTTTTATTTTTTGTTTAACATAAGCCAGAAAGACTAAGATATCCATATCACATCGATTTTTTAAAAATTTTATATCTTTTCAGTTTTAACAAACCAACACCATGATATCCCACAAAGTAAAACCATCACTGTTTAACTTATTAAAGCAGATTTAATAATGTAAATTCTCAATGGACATTAGTTTGAATAAGTCTAGGAGTTAGTGATGGATAGGGAAGCCTGGCATGCTGCAGTCCATGGGGTATGAAAGAGTTGGACATGACTGAGCAACTGAACTGAACTGAACTGAATGATGTAAATTAAGGTTCCTATAATTAAGCTCTTGTAATCATTACTACTTTATCTGCATTAGGTATAACTTTGAAATATCTCACTAGGAGATAATTATTGAGAGATAACTTGGCTAATTCGGGGGCCCTCAAAACTGACAAAACAAGATCAATGTAGTTGACATTCCTATTTTAGTATTCATTACTTTTAAGCACCTATAATTTTGTGTCAAAAATGCTAGATTTATGAAGCTCAACTTAACCTTTAGAAGACATTTCCTGGAACACCAAGACTTTCTATTATTATTTTATTGTGGAAGGAAAGCTTAACATAATATGTGTCCTCCTAACAAATTTTTAAGTGTACAATATATTATTGTTGACTACAGGAACAGTGTTGTACAGATTTCTAGAATTTGTTCATTTTGCTTGACGAAACTTTATGTTCATTGTTTAGTAGCTCCTCCTTTTCCTCTCCCCCTAGCCCCTGGTAACCACTATTCCACTCTCTCATTCAGTGAGTTTGATTCTTTTAGGTACCTCATATGTAAGTGGAAACAAGCATTTTGGGGTTTTCTGTGGCTTATTTCACTTAATAAAATGTCCTCAAGATTTACATATTGTCTCACAGTATAAAATTTGCTTCTTTTTTAAAACTGAATAGGAAGTATCCCATTGTAAGGAGATATCACCCCAAACCTGTCAGGATGGCTGCTATCAGAAAAACAAAAGACAAGAAGTGTTGGCGAGCATGTAGGTAAAGGGAATCCTTGTACGCCCACCATTAGCAGGAATGCAAAATAGTGTAGTCACTATGGAAAACAGTATGGAGGTTCCTTGAAAAATTAAAAATACAACTATCATATTATCCAGCAATCTCATTTCTGAGTATTTATCCAAAAGAATTGAGATCTGAATCTTAAAGGGATAATAGTGCCCCTATGTTCACTGAAGCACTTCACAATAGCCAAGGTAAAGAAACAAATCTAAATGTCCAGCGACAGAGACCTTCTTAAGATACACGTTTCCTTTCTTTGTTAGATCCTAGGTTACCTTTGAAGAAACAGTGAATAGACATTCGGTTTTTATTATACAAAAAGTCACTCTCTCCCCGCTTCTCTCTCTTCTGTGATCCTCTCTCTCAAAAATTCTCCTTGAGCATGATCTCAGCATCTTTGGTATCTTCCTGGCTGCTTCTCTTCTTTGGGAAAACAGATCCTAATTCCAAAGTGCAAAATCTTTACCTATCCTGGCAATCTCCATGGCAAAAAGCCAACTAAGAGTCTCAATGACACAGGTTATCTATCACCTACTGCCTTTTTATGCCTGGGAAAAGACGTAAAACTCATTTTTAGCTAAACTGTGTTTTATTCTGTTTTTATTTTCTCCACTTAGCAGCCTTCCACTGCTAATAATTTTCAGTTGCGTTCAGTCACTCAGTCGTGTCCGACTCTTTGCAACCCCATGTATTGCAGCACTCCAGGCCTCCCTGTCCATCACTGACTCCTGGAGTTCACTCAGACTCATATCCATAGAGTCAGTGATGCCAAAATTTTAGTAGGTCTCTTTTAATCTTCCTTTCTCTAAAACATTATTATTTGTATCTCTTAACTTGTTTCAACTATAGCTGATGAATTGGCTGTTGGCTAGCTCACTTAGGCATTGTCATGACTTTCAGAGGAAAATGTACCGTCATGTCCTATTTTTCTTCCTTCAGGTCCTCTCCTATTCTAAATAATTTCAGCTTTCTCTTAAAGTCAGCCATTCCAAAATTCACTTGCTTCTGCTTTATCTGGTTTCACTTTCATTTTCATCCGGATCCCAAACACAATGAGGTTGGGATTACAATTTCCAAGATTCCTCTGAACCATCATGCATGCAATCAGACCCCATGCATCACACACAATACCCAGGCTGATATTGTTTCTCCTCCTTACTGCCCATCACACTCCATGAATGGGAAGCAATCCTGTATCACAGCTACAAGCACGTGGCATGTCCTATCTGGTCTGCTTTCTAAAATGCACCCTATTCACAAGAAATGTAATTCTGCTTGCCACTACTGGCCCCTTGGATGTTTCTATACTTCTTTTCAGTAACGTACTAACTTCTTTATTTGAACACTTCTTCCAATTGTGTGACTTATTAAGAATTCCAGTAAATTTTACTAAAACTTTCCAGTGAAATTGTACAGTTGTGGGGTTGAAGAGAAAGATTTCTTCTGTCAGATGCAATACTAAATATGAAACATTTGTATTATTAATTTTCTATAAATTGATAATATTAAAGATGTCTTTCAATCAATATAAAAAATGTAAGATATATAATAGCTTCCTCTAGTCTTTCACCAGAGATAAAATTTTCTAGATCCCTACGTTGCTGAAAAGAATCTTTACAGTTTAATTTAGAAGAGAAGAAATAAAATGAACGTATATCAGTAAGGTATGGTTGAAAAAGTCTGAGCTACCGCCAGCTCATGAATATAATGTTCTATGAACATTAAAAGAATGAGCTAGGTAAAATATCAATTGGTTTGAAAAATATTCATGAAGTTTTGTTAAGTAAGAAAAACAAGATACAGTCAAATATGTGTTTGATTTTGCTATTTGTAAAATATGGCAAAAATCTTTATCAGTTCAGTTCAGTTCAGTCACTCAGTCATGTCTGACTCTCTGTGACCCCATGAATCACAGCATGCCAGGCCTTCCTGTCCATCACCAACTCCCGGAGTTCACTCAGACTCAAGTCCATCGAGTCAGTGATGCCATCCAGCCANCTTTCCCAGCATCAGGGTCTTTTCAAATGAATCAGCTCTTTGCATCAGGTGGCCAAAGTATTGGAGCTTCAGCTTCAGCATCAGTCCTTCCAATGAACATTCAGGACTGATTTCCTTTAGGATCAACTGGCCGGATCTCCTTGCAGTCCAAGGGACTCTCAAGAGTCTTCTTCAGCACTACAATTTGAAAGCATCTGTTCTTCGGCACTCAGCTTTCTTTATAGTCCAACTCCCACATCCATACATGACCACCACTGGAAAAACTATAGCCTTGACTAGACAGACCTTTGTTGACAAAGTAATGTCTCTGCTTTTCTCACTATTTGACACTCCCTAGGGTTAGTTCTCTGGTAGTCTAGGGTCTTGGAGTCAGTGCTCCTACTCCAAAGTCTCAGGGCTTCATCTCTTTGGTGATTTGCTAGGACACAAACACTCTTTATTCTAAACCAGGGGGTGGCAAATTTCCTGATTGCTCAGAAAATTCCTAACCTGTTCTGGGAGTATTCTGGTAACATACTCTTCTCCAGTATTCTTGTCGCATATCTCATTCCAACAGTGTATGCCATGATTTACCATGATTATGAAGGCTGCAAAGCTCCATGGTCTGCTGTCTGCAAGCTGGAGACTCGGAAAAGCTGGTAGTATATTCCGTTCTGAGCCTGAAGGTCTTTTTTGCTTTGTGCTTAATCTAGTTTGACTTGTTCACAGAGTACCACACATTCAGAACTTTAATCTGGCACTTCAGACCCGAGTTCCTGGAGAGAAACGGCTGTGGTAACTACACCTCAGCTCTTCCAGCTGTATGAGGAAGCTCCACCGAGGACACTCCAGAAAAACATTTTAAATAATAATTTAAAGCCCTGTATTAAAAGATAGCATGTGATATGATCCCATTTGTATAAAATGCTATTAAGTGTCTGTATGTGTAATAAAGAAACATATGAGAGGATGGCCACCAAAACATCAAAGCTACCCCCTTCATCTGGGATTTCAGTCAATTTTTATTTTCTTGTTTATAGTTGTTTTTTTTTTTTATTTTTCAGTGAGTATGGCTCAAGTAAACTACTAAGAGAGAAAACTAAAGCTGTTTTCAGTGAAAGATACGGAGGAGTCTTCTGTAATCACGGGGATTCGATTTTGGCTCTGATCCTCTCCTATGAAACTGGATCCAGCCTAGAGAAGAACAAAGACTTGACCCCATGTGCTTTGTGGGGTTCTGACTGATGTGAGGCAGCAGAAGAACTGCAAGAACTGTCCTGAATTTAACTTTCAGCAAAACCTACCAATGCTGACACATCCCCCCTAAGTGAACATAATAACACAAAGAGACTGAATTCATCTTTCTCAAGTGTAGGAGGAGGAATCATCACCAACATACTCAGTGGATGACTCTGGAACTTGAACAGGCTAGTGTAGGACACAGGAGTCAAACAGCCAGGGTTCAATCCTGACCCCACCACTCAGAGTTCTTCAGTTTCTTCATATAAAAGCAGATATAATAATATATAGAAAGCAGATGTAATAATGTTATCTTAGAGCTTCCCAGGCATCACTAGTGAAAAGGAGCCTGCCTGCCAATGCAGATGTAAGAGACATGGATTCTATTCCTGGGTTGGGAACATCCCCTGGAGAAGGGCATGGCAACCCACTCCAGTGTTCTTGCCTGGAGAACCCCATGGACANGAGCTTCCCAGGCATCACTAGTGAAAAGGAGCCTGCCTGCCAATGCAGATGTAAGAGACATGGATTCTATTCCTGGGTTGGGAAGATCCCCTGGAGAAGGGCATGGCAACCCACTCCAGTGTTCTTGCCTGGAGAACCCCATGGACAGAGGAGCCTAGTGGGCTACAGTCCATGGGGTTCCAGAGTTGGGCATGACTGAAGTGACTTAGCAACACACAGTAATATTACCTAGTATAAGGGGCATCTGTAAGAAATAAAAGTCAAAGTACAGACTTTATGATCAATCTCACCTCATCGTAGGTGGCCAGCATGTTAGCTCACATGCACGTGTGCTTGCTGTTTCAGAGACAGCAATAAAAACTTAATTTGAAACATTTTCTTCAATCATTATTATTTATTTAATTAATCATTCTTATTCAATTATTCACAACTTACAAATCCATGTTGGAGGAGAATGGAACTTTGAAATTACCTTAGATATATAAATTTTGAGACCAAAGCTCAGAATGTATGATTTATTCAACAAATAAATACTGAGTCTTACAATATCTGGGTGCTGCTACCTCCAAGATCAGGCTATTTGGACATAATAAAACTTGCCCTTTCTTCACATCTCCAGCAAGTGAGTCTCAACTTCCAATCTATATTTAATCAAAGCCTATGCATTAGTTTACTATGTTGAAAGCACGTTCTCTCCCTATCTCAACCCTCCTTAGATTAAAAAAGAAGAAATACCAAATGAGAAGAGAAAGTCAGTGTAAAAAGAATGTTCTTCAAGTTGATGTAAGAGTAGATATTGATCACTATACCCCAGGATCTCTAGAGGTGGCCTTTTTACCACAGAGGAAAATATGCAAGAAGTCTCAATGTGTTTGAAGGTGACTAAGCCATTCAGGGTCAGGAGATAAGTTGCAGAATGTCAGCTGTTTTCTTGGTCCAGTTCGGTTCAGTTCAGTCGCTCAGTCGTGTCCAACTCTTTGCGACCCCATGATGAATCACAGCACGCCAGGCCTCCCTGTCCACCACCAACCACCAGAGTTCACTCAGACTCATGTCCATTGAGTCAATAATGCCATCCAGCCATCTCATCCCCTGTCGTCCCCTTCTCCTCCTGCCCCCAATCCCTCCCAGCGTCAGAGTCTTTTCCAATCCACCATTGTGCAAAGATGGTCCTTCTTAAGCTTCCATTTGGCCTGCACAAGTTTTCTATGCTGCTGCTGCTGCTAAGTCACTTCAGTCGTGTCCAGCCCTGTGCGACCCCGTAGACGGCAGCCTACCAGGCTCCTCCGTCCTTGACATTCTCCAGGCAAGAACACTGGAGTGGGTTGCCATTTCCTTCTCCAACGCATGAAAGTGAAAAGTGAAAGTGAAGTCGCTCAGTCGTGTCTGACTCTTTGCGACCCCATGGACTGCAGCCCACCAGCCTCCTCCATCCATGCAATTTTCCAGGCAAGAGTGCTGGAGTGGGGTGCCATCACCTTCTCCAAGTTTTCTATACTCTAAGACAATTCCCTGTCTTGAAATAGTTTAAGGTTCTTAGCTGGTACCTATTTCCCATTCACAGAAAGGTCAAAGCATCTAATACAACTACATTTGAAGTTGAAAGGGTTTTTTTCCCTAATTTTGACTGACATCATTATTCACAAACATCAGTGTAATTATCTTAGCTGCCAGTCTGGTTGTCAGTAGGTTCTTTAGTGATATGGTAAGGTGGAAGGCACTTCCATAGTGAGAAATG
Organism: Neotragus pygmaeus; assembly: GCA_006410875.1. Taxonomy (NCBI): domain Eukaryota; kingdom Metazoa; phylum Chordata; class Mammalia; order Artiodactyla; family Bovidae; genus Neotragus; species Neotragus pygmaeus. The sequence goes on along the minus strand of SJYV01046269.1, from coordinate 309,598 downwards.
CACTAAATTAAAACTTTTTGACTTTTCTTCTCTCCTCATTCAGGATGCAGCTGACTGTTCATTTAAAACAGTGATCCTCAAATTTTGTGGTCTCAGGATATCTGAACACTCTTAAAATTCATAAACAACCACTAAGCTTCTAGTTATGAGGGTTGTATTTATTGATGTTTACTGCATTACAAATTAAAACTGAGAACTTCAAAACAAAGCATGTGAAAAAGAAANCAGGATATCTGAACACTCTTAAAATTCATAAACAACCACTAAGCTTCTAGTTATGAGGGTTGTATTTATTGATGTTTACTGCATTACAAATTAAAACTGAGAACTTCAAAGATTATTTATTTTAAAACAACAATAATAAATTCACTCTATGTTATCATAAATAACATTTTATGAAAGAATATATTTGCCAAACAAAATTATAGTGAGAAGGGGTGTCACTGCTTTACACTTTTGCAAATCTCTTTAATGTGTGACTTAAGAAAGGTAAATGAATTCTCGTATCAATCACTGGCAATAACATGTATGCAGCCTCGGGAAATTCCATCTTACACTCTTGAAAGAAAGAGAGTGAAAATGCAAATAATGTCTGACTGTTATTACAAAAATACTCTTGACCTTAGGGAACCTAGAACCAAATTTTGAGAACCACCAATTTAAGGAGAAAGAACTGGACACGTGTGGCTCTGCTGCTAGGTCTGCTTCCTTTGGGATCTGCCTTTATCTCGAGAACTCTGCCTTCAGCTCCGCCTCTCCATCCTGCCTGCAGTTTTCCTGTGCAGCCTGGGGCTGAAGAGGGTGACTGTTCCTCTTCATTGCAAGTACGCCTCACTCGTGCTCTCCAGTGTTTCCATCCAGGAATAAAGCTGGAGCTTTCACCTTCATCTACCTGATTTCCTCGTCTTTCAACTAGTTACAAATATGGTGGGAATGGGAGCCACTTACGTGTGCTCAGTGGCTCAGTGCCTGACTCTCTGAAACCCCATGGACTGTAGCTCGCCAGGCTCCTCTGTCCATGGAATACTGGAGTGGGTTGCCGTTTCCTCCTCCAGGGTATCTTCCTGGCCTAGGGATCAAACCCGGGTCTCCTGCATCTCCTGCATTGGTGGATTCATTACCACTATGCCACGTGGGAAGCCTGGGAACCACTTATAAGTCTCCTCACACACTAGTAACACCAAACACTTTCATACCCCCATGGGCCTCAGACCCGACGCTGAGGACGGGAAATTCAAACTGGCCCAGCGATCCAATAACCAGAAGATAGAAGGCCTCTTTGATAATTTTCAGGTTATGTCAGACATCCACACTTGAGGGGAGCAGGCCTTCTTAGAAGCAACCTAAAAAAAAGTCACCATGCAAAAGACCCATATGGTTTCTACTCCCACAAATGAAAGGACCAAAGCAAGTTGGGAGAAAAGAGAAATTATGGGATAACTGATGAGCCTCTTAGGGTTTTCTGTCAAGGCCCAAACCATTTTTTTTCTCCCACTTTTGCAGCATACACAGAGCAAGGAGTTTGTTTGGTTCTGATCATCTCCAACCCTCAGAAAGTAAAAATGGAGGAAAAAGGGGGAGAGGGGCTCCGTTAAAGCTGACAATACAGTGGCACATGGGCAAGACTGCTTTTTCAGTGCCCCTTAGGAGTGGTGTCTGAAAAGAGACCAGGGCAGTCACCTTAAGCTGCGGGTAATAAAGCCAACTACACCTGCATTTCAAAACAGCATTTCTAGGGGCAGGATTTCTGATTTACTGCTCTTTGCAACTGCTTATTCCAAATGATCCAGAAGAAGCCTGCTTTTCCATTTTTATGGCTTTATTTCCACACAGTGGATCAACTCCTCTCCAATCCAGTTATTCACCACGCACAGCATTCATGAGCCCCACCCATAACTATGAACATTCTAAAATGATGCTTCAGCATCATGTTTTGCAGTCTTAAGTCCCCTTCTCAGAAGAGGTATTACCTTTCATAATGAATACAATGCACCCCACAAACACCAGCCCCACGTACTGTTAGGACACCACGCAACCCTGTTAACCCGTGATCTTTTTAAGTCCAACTTCAGGGCACCAGATAGACACTCTCTCTATTTTTTAAGGGTTTCCACTTGTCTGGGAATGAAGGTGCAACTTCAGGATGACTATCTCCAAGTGAAGAGTGAAAGTCTCTCCTAGTTCATCTTTCTTTTGGTTGTCATGGCACTAAAGTATTGCTGGATCAAAGGTATTTTACACAGTTTGTCAAAATGATGCTCTCCCAATACAAGCCTTCTCCCTTAGGCAAAGATAGATCTCAACATCAGAATATAGTAGTTCTGCTAGTTATTTATCCTCACTAAGCCTATGAATAGAGAATTAAACTTGGCTAGTTTATCGGAAAGAAATGGAACTTGACTCATTAGTACGTTTCACAGTGCTTCCAGAAACAGAGCTTGGGTGTACCCTTAATAATAAATTGGTAACAGTTCCAAACAGCATTGACTTTGATTTCAGAGGCAGAGAAAATGGCTTAACTTTGCTTAACATGTCTGACCTGAACTAATGTTCTTATTCTCAGGCTGTGCCAGTTTCTTGATTATCTGATAGTCACACTCGTCATGTGTAAACCTGAGGGCCTTCACTCTCTTTGATTTCAAAATGTGGTTTCTTCTGGAAGCCTGTACCAGGTTTTGAGGACCTATATCTCCACAACTCCCACCTGGGGGAGCTCCAGGGACAAGGAGCTGATTATACCATTACGTGCTTTGAAGGAAGGCATGTGCTCATGCCATGCTGGACAGCACCATACAAACACCATTCTCATCCGTCTTCTTCCCTTCTGTCCTGAACATCAGTCCTTGATCCAACTATAAAGAATGTCATACCCCAAGTATGTATGTACATATTTATCTAATGCATGTATGTAGTATTTACTACATGCAGGCACTATTGAAAGACTTTAACTAATAACAGATTGTTTAATTCTCATAGTAATCCTTCCTAGAGAGGCAGCTGCAGGTATGATTCCCATGAAAGATGCTGGGTCAGGCCAATGACTGTGCAGAGATTCAAATTTAGGCGTCAGCTCCAGTGCCTATATGCTCTGGAGTCTAGCCCTGACCTTAGCCTGAAGTATCCAACCCTGGAGTATTGCATATAAATCTCCTGGATAAACATCTGCAATTGATCTCTGTACCACCTTGAACTTCCATTTTGTAAACTAGACACTGCTCCCTCCTCAGGCCACGCGTGTGTGCCCAGTTGCTCAGTCATCTCCAACTCTTTGCAACCCCATGGACTGTACCCCGCCAGGCTCCTCTGTCCATGGGATTTTCCAGGCAAGAATACTGCAGTGGTTGCCATTCCCTACACCAGGGGATCTTCCCAACCCAGGGATAGAAACTGAGTCTCTTCCACAGGTGGGATTATTTTAATGGATGTGATATTCTGAGACTCAGATAGACTTGGCAACTTCATATTTTCAGTTTTGAAGCACTGGGAAGCCATTCCTGTAATGGAACCATTGTTGACAAAATGGAGGCTGCTATGATCCTTCGCTTGTTTCTTTTTAGGCTTTGTAAAGGGCCCTTCCTCTGTTGGTCTGAAGTTTCTGATCCATTCTTCTGGGTCTCAGCACTAAGCTGGGACCCCGGGCAATTGATCTGCTTTACCTGGTTGATGCTCAACCCAAGTAAACTTTGAAAGTCCATCAATGGCTGTTGAAAGAAACTTACACCCCTTTCACAAAGTGACACTAATGTCCAGATGTGGAAACACAATTCTTTTTCTCTGAGAGACACCCAGCAGATTTGACAGAATGCCAAGTGGCCCACTCAGCTATTCTGCTCTGAAAACCACCTCCCCTCTTCACCCTCCTTCCTATCTCCTGAGAGACAGACTCCAAAGACAACCACCTCCCCTCACCTGTTGAGTCTGATCTAACAATCAAAGAACTTCAACAGTATCTGAGAATGTTTTAAAAGAACATCTTTATCTAGACACACTAATCTAGGCTGGGGGATAAAATGTGAATACATTACCTAAGAGATGAATGAAAATCCAGGTTTGAGTCAGTTGTCCATTTGACTCATCAACAGCCTAGTGTTTCTGTAACATATCAGAGCCTCGTGCATTTGGACTGAAAAGTGTTAACAAGCTCCTAGACAAGATATTGATGAAATTTACACTTCTATAACTGCTTTAAATCTTTTTTTTAATTAACCAATTTAGCTGTCAAACATAAAATATTCATTTTGTGATTCATATAAGTAATGATCCCCAGCACAAAGGCTAGTTTAATTTTCTATGTGAATTTCATTATTTATGTTTTCTTCTTCCCACATTGCAGGCAGGATTGTGACAGCTGTCCAGGGGCCCTAATTACACACCTAAACTGGTCCATGTTATATTCACTAAGACACTTAAAAATCACCACCTGAAAACAGCCTTCACCAAACAGCTACCAAATATATTCTGATCCTCCTCCTTACCAGCTATGAAAACCCACTCACATAGGCCATTAAGTTAAGAACCTTCTACTCTCATATGGAGAAGAAAAGACAAGCAGATCAACGTTATTTGGGGGACCCACTACATCTTTCAGATAAGCAAACTCTGAAGAGATTTTTCTCCATCCACCGGGCGTATGGGTGGTCCTGAGACAAATGTGCTCCCTTCCAGATTTTCCAACATGCACTGCTTATCAGCCAGGGTTGAATGGTGGGGGAGGATCTGGCTACTGGGCATGTTTCTCAGGGCCTCAGACACACTCATGGTACTCAGAGGTGGTTGTTTGGTGGTGAATCTGTTTTGGAGCTTATGGCAGCTTTTATGCTTCATCTCTTTGTGGCTATGCCTTTTCTGGCTATTGGCAGTGCCAATTCTTACCTTTTGATAAACCTTTTCCAGAATCATGAATTCCTTCTACCTACTGTACACAGTTTTTAAAAATCAAATAAATGCTCTCTGGTCAACTTTCAGTAAACACTAAAAGGTCATTGCACCCCCAAACAAAATCATCCTACAAGGGGCAAGAGGTCTCATGTTTTTCTGTTCCTTTCTATGATCAAAACTGATCCAAGAAGTCCTGATGAAGGACACTTGTTGCAGACAAATGTCAAAAAACATTAAACAGCCAGTGATCAGGAAAAGTCAGAAATGGCAGCTGGCTTGCTATCATCATAACTAAGACCATTCTTCAAAATCCCATGGCTCCTTTTCTGCAAAACAGGGAGAAAGCTATTCCAATCCTCCTGGATAGAATTACCTCCATTTTCTCAAATGGTAATTTTGATTTGAGAGGCCAAACAGGTTTTATTGGGTGGGTAGTCTGGGTTTTTTACTCATAGAAAGTTAGTAATATTTTAAGACAATTTTGTGAGTTGATGCTCTCTGGTAGGAATACTTTGCAGGAAGGAGCTAGGGTTCTGATATCCTGGTACTGATATCCTAGGGGAGTTGGGACAAGACTGGTAAGGAAATATTAGTGCTAGAGGTGGGCAGGGTTGGTGAATGACTGCGTCTTTTGGTCCTTTGGGTGATTGATTAGATTCCAGCGGGTTATTGATCTCAACTATATTTGTTGGGTGAGTTGTGATAAATGGATTATGCAAATTATGTCTTTGACAGTCCTCTAACTTTAGAGAACATTCCCAAATATTAGCCACAAAGCTTTGCTTTCTATAGCTTCCTTCCTCCTTTCTCTCTCTCTCTCTGTCTCTCTCTCTCTCTCTCTTTCTCTCGTGCCCTTTAGCTAAATGATCTCCAGAAAGTACATGGATATGTATGAGCCCTTTCTTAAGACAATTTTGCATTTATTTCAAAAATTTTACATACAAGGAGAGATGTTGATTTATTTAAATTAGTGAAAGGAAATTCTGCAGAGTACCCACTTCAACTACAATCCCAATTACTTTTTTCCTTCTGTCATCACAATCATTTGAAAATTATAGAAGTCTCAGCACCAAAGTTTGCAAACTCAAGAAATAGAGCATTTTCAAGGCTACATGCTTTAAAAATAGAAACAAACATCCCTTTAAGCCACTTCATTTTATAGAAACTACAGATGGACCAAATATATTATTCAGAATTATGATTTTATGATAATAATGAATACATATTGTGCCACAATGCTATCCCTGGTAAGTTACTTTCTAATAATAAGAAATTGCTTTATACATAAATATGTTTAGAATTGGTTCTGCCGAACCTGCCAGGGGACACAAATTCTGTTCTTCCCCCATAGACTTGCACTGTTCAATAAGGTAACAATATGTGCCTATTTAAATTTAAATTAAATTAAAAATGTGGTTAGTGGGTACCTTATTGGACAGAACAGATTGTAAAGCATGCCCATTCTTGCAGAAATTACTACTGGACAGCACTGCCTTAGCTTAGACCATGGGGCTGTTTTACATCAGAGACTACGACTATTCTTCAAAAGGGATAAGGCAATTTGATAAGACTATAACATTTAGACCTAAAGCATTCCAAATCTGACTTGTTAATTCCATTTTGCAGTAACAAATTGCTTCACTATTTTTTTTTCCCTCTTTTGGTTGCATGGCATGTAGGATCTTAGTTCACTGACCAGGGATTGAACCCCTGCCCCCTGCACTGGGAGAGCAGAGTCTTAACCACTGACTGCCAGGGAAGCCCTGAAAATTGCTTCACATTTTGATTTAACAGTTACCTAACAACACTTTCTGGGGGCTTCCTAGGTGGCTCAGTAGTAAAGAATCCGCCTGCCAAGCAGGAGATGCTGATCCGACCCCTGAGTCGGGAAGATCCCCAGGAGAAGGAAATGGCAACCCACTCCAGTATTCCTGCCTGAAGAATTCCATGCGCAGAGGAGCCTGGCAGGCTACAGTCCATGAAAAGAGTTGGACACAACTGAGCAATACTTTCTGTCTCCCAGCTAGGCTTGGAAAGGTCTTAATCACAGAGATTATTAGCCAATCAGCGAGAATTTATTGAGCACCTACAAAGCACAGCATTAGAATAAATAAGTAGGTAGGTTATATCACATTTTAATTCAATCCAAGAGATTTTTTCTAATGTCTGTACTTAGTATTAACCTGAAAGACAATGAAAAGAAAGAAAGATTTAGAACTGTCTCAAAGATAGCTGTACATTCACTTTTTAAGGACAGTAACAGCACTAACTGGAAGCCTTCCCTGACCCCTTCAGGCAGAAGCAGGTCTTCCCTCGTCTACGCTCTGCACAGCTCAGCACATTGCTCTACATAACAGTCATCACTTTGAACTCTTAAGTATTTTTCCAGACTGTGAGCACAACGAACCCATCTCTATAACCACACTTCCTAGCATGTGCCCAACACACAGCAGGCCCTCAAAAAATGCTTTCTGAATGAGTAAAAGAATGAGAAGTAGAAGTAAATGCAGACTCAGAAACAAGTTTCCATGCTAATTAGTACTAAAAGAAGATTCATTACTGTCTCTCTAATCAGCCCCTCTGACCTGATTATGTATTGGAGTCCTGAGGTTCTCTGCAAATAATACTATTTATGCAGTATGTAAATGAAGACAACTCTTAGAACACTAAGAGGTTTGAATTCCCATTCTGTAATACAGGTCTTCTCAATTAATTCCAAGTATCCTTTTGTAAATAACAGCCTGAGAAGTGCCAATGGTTCTGTCAAGCAAGTCTTACTCTCTGTCAAAGCTAATATTGCCCTTTATTTCCAGAGTGTAGTCTCTGATCCTCCTGTCCATGGAAGGTGGGAAAGACACACACACTCATCCCTGTCCCACAATGAAAATGACTCAACTGAAGCTTGTTGTTCAGTCACTCAGTTCTGTCCGACTCTGCAACCCCATGGACTGCAGCATACCAGGGTTTCCTGTTCTTCACCATCTCCTGGAGCTTGCTCAAACTCATTCCATTGATTTAGTGATGCCACACGGCCATCTCACCCTCAACTAAAGTTATACAGCTTGTAAGTGGAAAAGCCAATAGTACTAGAATCCATCCTAAGATCTTCTTCTTTCTTTTCCACCACAATCTTTGGACCAATGGTTCNAACTCATTCCATTGATTTGGTGATGCCACACGGCCATCTCACCCTCAACTAAAGTTATACAGCTTGTAAGTGGAAAAGCCAATAGTACTAGAATCCATCCTAAGATCTTCTTCTTTCTTTTCCACCACAATCTTTGGACCAATGGTTCTCAAAAGTGTCAGTCGCTCGGTTGTGTCCAACTCTTGCAACCCTGTAAACTATAGCTCGCCAGGCTCCTCTGTCCATTGGATTCTCTGGGCAAGAATACTGGAATGGGCTCCAGGATCCCTTGGAGAAGGGATCCTTCTGACCCAAGGTTCCAACGCAGATCACCCGCATTGCAGGAAAACTCTATCACTGAGCCACCTGGGAACTAGAGGCAGGAGACTCAGACAGAGTATGTTATAAATGTGAATTCTTGGGCAGCACCCTGGACCTAGTGAGTCAAGGGGCTGGGGGGACCTACTGTCCCCCCTACTAGGGTTGGGAGGTGAAGGGAAGTAGGGGGAAATGAGGGCAAGCAGTGTTTAAAAGTCCTCAGAGTGATTCTAATGCAAATTTAGGCTTGAGAACCACTGCTCTAGATAACTCATTTTAAAAGGCTAATAATCAAAAAATTGATTCAAGCTATATACCACTTATTTGAAGTAGTGTAAACTTTTCTGCCTAAACTAAACTTAAATTACAATTTGAAATTTTGGACTTATTCATTACCAATTCTTCATTTTATTACATTGTCTTACTAAATACTGTTTGTGCAAGGATGTAAAACTTGTTTTACATGATATTGTTAAGCAGTTTGTCACAACTTTCAAATCACTGTTAAGCTTAAATGAAATAATTGTGATAAATTAAAAATTGCATTTACAGTTAATCTGTTTCCATCAACATTATATCAGCTTTAGTGCATATAGCTTATCATCATACTTTAAGGGCAAAAGGACATAGCAGAAGTTATACTACAGAGTCTGTTTCAGGAAGAGATGTTTATTGGTTAAATAGTGAAATAAATGGGGAAAGGTATTGCCATTTTCCATAAATATGACTAATGAAATCTTTGCTTAAGAAATTCATCCAAAATAGAAACTTGGCAGCTTTCCCTTGGAGAAGCTATGGAGGGTGATTGTGTCCTTGAATGATCCCTGAATTAGACGCTTCAAGCATCTGAGAGCTAAGCAAAAGTCTATGAAAGGGTCTCAAATAGATTCTTCTTAGAAAGATGCAAGAAACATGTACTATTAACAATTACAGCAAATATATATATATATATAGCAGAATAAATCATTGAAATTACATAAGAGGAGAAGTAAATATCCTTTTTGTGAATTTCCATTATTAAATATTCTTAATTTAGGGAAAAACAGCTTAAAGGTGGTAATGTCAATGATTCTGATTTTCTATTTTCAAATGAATAGGCACTGCAGTGTGCTCTGCGCAGTAGCTGTGTGTAGTCTATATTGACAATTCTTGGTCTTCACTTTGGTTGTTACTTTCAGGAGGAAAAGAGATTGGCATCAAACCTAGAAATAACCTATAATATTTTGGAGCTTATAATCCAACCTAACCATTATGAACTTTTCACCTTTCTGCTTTTGAACGTTTAGCAGCTAACTGGCTTCTTTTCCCCCATCCTTTCTTCCCCTCCCCTGCTGGAATATAAGAGATTTCAACAGGCTGTTAATACTCCTTGATTAACTTTGGCAGATTCTACAGTCTCTAAATCATTTTCATGGAGCACACTGCATTCTGGGACAAGTTATCAATTTTGCATTCCAATGACAGGCTTGTCCTTTTCCATTCACATCCTTTACTCTCACCCCTCAGGGAGTTAATCCTAACCATAAAGTAGAAAACTGTAAAAGGGAAAGTGTCTAAAAGGTTTGAGTACTGAGCACAAAACAGCTGAAATAAAGATGTGAGACTACTTACAGCCTCAGCCATTGGCACAATACCTAGGGTGAAGCTAGCGATCAATTAAAGTTCGAGTGGGTGCAACACATTAACAGTTATGTCTTTTACTGATGATATACTTCTATGTACCAGGCCATTTTTCTAAGCAGTTGATCAACATTATGTCATTGAACCTTCACAACAAAGCTTCCTATATAGGCAGCATTGTTCCCACTTCACAATTAGCAAGTGAAATTCAGAAGTTATGCAGTAACAACCATAACACAATCATATGGTACAAATTCCAAACCCAGGTGGTCCTGACCTCATGGTCTATACCCCCTTTATGACACTGAAATGAATGAAGGGATAATCGCTTTTTTATTGTGGTTTCCAATGACAGTTCAGAGCACTGATGCTCAATGACTCCTTCACCCATCAGTTCAGTTCAGTTCAGTCGCTCAGTCTGACTCTTTGCGATCCTATGAATCGCAGCACGCCAGGCCTCCCTGTCCATCACCAATTCCCGGAGTTCACTCAGACTCACGTCCATCGAGTCAGTGATGCCATCCAGCCATCTCATCCTTGGTTGTCCCCTTCTCCTCCTGCCCCCAATCCTTCCCAGAATCAGAGTCTTTTCCAATGAGTCAACTCTTTGCATGAGGTGGCCAAAGTACTGGAGTTTCAGCTTTAGCATCATTCCTTCCAAAGAAATCCCAGG